>SCLG01000020.1:411155-427773 GCA_004367875.1 Oikopleura albicans
CATATGGCGTATGTTTGGCCAACGCTTGATTTTTTCCCAACACCCAACGCTCCCAACACTTATGCTTAACGGATAAGTGAAAAACTATTTTGAACAAGAAAGAAAACATGTCGAAGGGGCGTCTTGCTTTTAAACAGCAAACATACAGTTTTTGCGTTGGAAAAAATTTGAGCGCTGGCCAACGCTGGAATTTTTCCTAACGCACAAAGTTCCAACACGTTCGGAAAAAACTTCCACAGCGCCCACCGCTCTCAACGCGTAGGGGAAAAAATTCCCCAACGCTCAACGTTCCCAACGCCCACGGCTTCCAACCATTGTTGGAAAAGTTGGCCAACGCTCCAAATTCCCCCAACGCCAAACGCAAGCGTTGGCCAACGCTATAATTTTAAACAAGAACATGTCGAAGGGCGTCTTGCTTTCACACAGCATATATACAGTATAAAATTCCCAACGCGTGGGGCAGAAAATTTTCCCCAACGCCCAACACTCCCAACGCGTTGGGAAGAAAATTTCTCCAAAGCCCAACGCTTCCAACGCTGCTTCCAAAACTGAGTTCAACCGTCAAATAAAGTCTGGGAATAAACGCATTACTTTAACCATTATCCACGTCAAATTGCCTTCTAAATTGCACCAAAGATTTATGAAATGAAGGCGATTACGGCATTGCGGATGACACCATCCAATCAAAAAAAAAATCTAAAATTAGAGCACCCCTCAAGAAATCCCCCTCAAGTTTATTCACAAATCGAAAACGCTTACCTACTTTTAGAAATGAACACGTCGCGAATATTACAAGTTATCGAAGATGTTGATAAAAATAGGCGAGATGAAATCAGCTCGTTACGGGGCCGAGTTAAGAAGCTTTCAAATCAGAAGCCAGGTCAGTCATCGCCGGATGGAACTTTTAAGATAACCGCTTTTCAAATTGATGCATCTTGTAACTAATTAGGCCTAGAAGTTCTATACATCCCAAGTAATTTCGTTGCAGTAAGTATTTGATTTTTCCAAAAATACTGCAGACTGTGTTTAGAAAGGGTCGTTTTTAGTGCTGAAACTCTGTAAAATTTGACCTTCAAAAAAAATGTTCCATAACATGTGACTTTGACTTTTTGAGGTCAAAAAACGCCACGTTATCCTGTACAAAGGGTAATCTAATTGTAGTTCACTCAATTATGGGTCATTTAAAAAAAGTCCAATTGGGGGGCGTTATCTTCCCAAAAAGTCCATTTTTGGGTAATTTTCAAAAAATTTCAATTCTGGGGCGTTTTCTTCCCAAAAAAGTCCATTTTTGGCTCACATTTTACCCCAATTCTGGATCGAAACGGGAGAAAAAAGCCACCCAGAATTGGATTACCCCCTGTAGTTCAACTCTTCAGCATTTATTTGCGCCTACTTTCGACTTATTTGGATGCAACATCAACGCGGAAATTGGTTCTTTTGCGTTGGTTGATCATTTCAAACATCTCTCTAGTGGGACCTGGTGGTTCAAATCCAATTCTGAATAGTCAGATCGACGTAGCTTTACGAACTCTACAACTTGGTTTAACGTTTTTTTTGTTCGAGAAATTACTCTGAGACACATTTTATTATACACAGAGTGCTCAGTTAACCGTTAAAAGTCTATTAAGCAATTTCATAGAACAATATCTTGGTGGACGGTTAACTGCGCACCATGTGTAGTTCACATAAAACGGTCTGTTGATAGATTTTTCAAGAATACTCTGTTTTGAACATTTTTGTTAAATGAACTTGAAAACCTGAAATAATTCTAAAAACCACTGCCATCAGGTTTATGCGGACCAGAAATTCAGATTATGAATACCATTATTCAGATAAAATTATAATATTGATCATATTATTTATTTGAAATATCATAAGACTGTCACAATACACAACTAATCATTCCGGAAAAGCTTAAAAAAGTGGCGATTAAAAACCGAATTACGCTAGAATTAGCCACAATTGAGTGATTTTAATCCGCCATATTCTAAACTTAATTTTCTGCTTTTTAATTGCAGCTTTCAAACCTTGTGACAGAAATACGTGTTTAAACACGAATAATTATGCATTTTCACGTCCCATACAATTGAGGGCTAAACATTCTTATAACATACTTATGTGATGGGTAAGCTAGAAGTTTTGAGTAAATGTAAATTATTTTCGAACTATTTATGACAACGGCTTCATTTTGAGGTCTCTTGAATTTCACATTTTTCGTACCTGTTCGTTACGATTTAATTTATTTTTTTTTAAATATGTTTTCGAGCAAAACAAATTGTTGTTTTTTCACCAAAAAAGTCACTATGTCTCTAATGTGCCACCTTTAAAAGGCTTGGACGGTGGTCTTTAGGTAAAAAGTTCTTGGAAAAAAACGTTTTCTCCAGAAACCGTTTCATAGCAGAAACTTACATTCACAAAATATTTTCCGAAACATGTTTTCTTGGGACCGACTGAATGGGAATAACTTTTAAAAAGTCTAAAGCGGAATCCGTCTAAAATTTTTAGGCATTTTACCCTTTATCCACTTTACCCTTTATCACTTTTACACTTTATCACCTTTGCACTTTATTACCTTTACACGTTATCCACCATAAAAAAATTCGATGAAGAAAAATAGCTAAAATTTACAGATACCTTTACATGATTTTTTCCAAAATTTGTAGACATTTTACCCTTTATCACCTTTACAAGTTATTACCTTTACACCTTTTTGTAGACATATTCCGCTTTAGACATTTTACCCTTTCAACATTTAAGAAAATTTTCCGATTCAGTCGGTGCCCTTTTCTTGTACTTTCTCCGAAAAACGTTTTTTGTATTTTTTCCGGAAATATTTTCTCGCATGTTTTTCTCACAAAAAATTTAGTCGAAAAGACATTAGTGTAATAAAATAGATCTCCAGAGGTTAAGTTTGGAACTTATATTTAAAACATTTTGAAAAAGGCTCCCGTTGATACCGATATAAAATGGATTAAATACGTACATAATGTACGGTTCATTGATTAAATACGTGTATTTTCAAAATGATTTATTATAATTTGATGAAACATGAAGATAAAAAAATGGAACAAAACCACACAATACACTCAACTAAATATTATTCATAGTTTTATTTTAAATTTAGTCCTTCAAACAGACCGCACAAATTCAACAGAAATCGACTTAAAAGACATTCGTGACGAGTTATCCGCCATGGACTCTAAATTTCAAATTCGAAATAAAGCTCAAGTGACGCAGTTCAATGCTGTTATCGGGAGTATTGAGACTTTTTTGCAGACTTTTCGAAATGATCTAGAATACGGGTACAGAATATATGGAATCTGACTGAGGTTCACTGTTACTTTTTAACTGCAAGGAGGAAGTGTGTGCATATATGCACACGACCTGTTTTTTTTTGTCGATTTAAGGCCTATGGAGGCTCCGTAGGTCAAAACGAGTATTGCTGACCCCCCTCAACTTTTCCAGAAAATTACATTGACGGTATTTTTTTTTTCGTAGCTTGGAGATTTCAAACAGCTCTCTAGGTGTCCTGGTGACCCAAATAAATTTTTGAATAGTCAAATCGACGTAGTTTGACAAGCTCTACAACTTGCTTTTACCAGTTTTCTTGAATTACAGTCCCGGACCCCTTATGGGCCGCCATGAGGGCTCCAAAAACGCGGCCCATAAGGGGTCCCTGGCCAATAAAGGATCCCTGTCCCATATGAAATGGCCATTTTTGACGAAAAACACATTTTCTCTAATTTTTATTGTTTTTGCTTGAAAACGCGTTTTTAGACATTGCAAACGATGTAAACCATTTACATATATAATGTTTCGTACCCCTTTGAAAGCCGAAATCAGAAGTGAGCAATTTAGATGTCCAAACGAAAGTTATCGATTTGAAATGAACGTAAGTATTATATCAAAAACGTCCGAAAAGAGATTTCTTCCAATTTTCAAATTTTGTTGAAGTACAAATTTATCGAAGTAATTTATCAAATTATGTATAAACGGATTATGCATTATAATATTCTCAATGAAAGTTCGTTCAGAATTATTTTGATTAAACGAAGAGTACTGTTTTTTTCTCTAATTTTCATTGATCGTTGGGAAATTTGCTTATTAAAGTTTTTTTGCTTATTGAAATTTTTTTGAAAAGCTCGGTTGATGTACATATAGAAAACCGACACACAATATGAAAGTTTTATCGACGTGATTTCTGTAAGGTCGATTTAGAATATATTCGACGAGTTTGGGGAAAATTTTGAGGGGTAGGTTAAAATAAAGATAACCCCCATATATCAACAAAATAAATTTCCCTTATCGGTCAATTTAGTCGCAAATTAAAATAGTAGCCATAAATTTTTTTAAGCGCATTGAATTTACTCTAAACGGAACTTAGTTGAATTCACTCTAAATAGAACTACGACGCTGGCGTCTGTAACTGAATTGACAAGCGCGCCTATTGGCTCATGATTTATTAGAGGCGCCTCCTATTGGCTAGCGTCCTTTAGCCACGCAAACAACTCCCCGCGCAGCTTGTAATGTATGGTACTTAACTGTACGGTACAGTTTTTCATGATACGGATAACCAGGTCCTATTAGACTTTCAGGGCACAGAATTACAGTACAACAAAAGTACGATAGTTTTCTCGACCTAATTTACCGTGGTGCTACTGTGTTACTGTTCTTTAGTTTTGAGTAAATCGTAGTACATGTAGTTTATGATTTGAAATTACACAATATCACACGCGCTAAACAAATTATGTGACACATGTCCCAACTTCTAATGATTAATCATGATTCCCTAATCAAACATTTTTTGATCTCGTTTTTTTGGTTAGTTACATTTTTTTTCAAAATTTTAGTTTTATGGAATTTAAATGATAGTGGTAGTGTGTCAGTGTTGGTTCAAAGGATGACAACGTGGGTTAAACACGATGTGGCCAGATTGATCGATGTTTTAAACAACCACTGTTCACATAAGCGCACTTGTCGAGGCTGCATTTTTCCGCCCGGACAAAGTCCGCTTATTTGATATGTTGACATACCGTTGTTCTTCGCGTAATGAACTGTTAGGAATACCGTGTGTTTTGATCTTTATAGGTTTTTTAAAGAAATTCTTTATATAGCGATATATATTATATAGCGAACAATATTTGAGAAAATAAAAAAAATCTAGAGAACTACATTTATAACTATATAAAAGATATAAGAAATATTAAAATTAATCGAAATTTATTTTAATAACTTTTTTCAAATAAAAAAAAATATTGAAATTTGTTTAAAATAATAAACAATTTTGACATTTTATAAAGTTCTTATAAAAAAACAATTAAATTTAAAAAAAATCATAAACATTGCTGAACCGGTAAATTTATAACTTTACATTTATAACTACTGTATATAAGAATTATAAAAAATTACGAAAATTTATGAAAATTTATAAAATAAAATCATGAAGAACTATTGAAATTAATAGAAATTTATCTTAATTTATAAACAATTTTGACAATTTCACAAAAATTTATTTGAAGCTATAAAAATAATGAGAGTTAATAAAAATTTATAAAAATTGCTGAACGTTCATGAAAAATCTTTGAAAATTTATNCGTCATTTGTTACCTATTTGGGTGTTTCCTATTTGGGGTGGGGACTGTATATATTTATCACGTACTTCTCTTATCTCCTTTCCGTGTTTTTCTTTTATTCTGAAATCATTTCATAAGAAAAAAAAACGAATTTGATACTTGAAAAACATTAATTATCCAAAAATTTGTCGAGTTCCCCGCGCGAGTAGACCAAACGGGGAAGTCGACACAAAACGAAAAAAAAAACATAATGTTTTAGTATAGGGCGCTCTGCCAGTGTGTCGAGATCCCGCGTCACCCTTTATAGTTATAAATCGTGATTTTTTCAAAGTGAAACTTTTTGTGTAGTTTCTTAGGGCACTGAAGATTATATAAACATTGAGTTAAAACACAAACTAGTTTGCAACAAAAAAGTACAGAGAGAAATACTCTAAAATACACTAAAAATGTGGCTACTTTTCTAGTAAGTAAACGGCACATAATTTCTAGATTTTTCCGTTATTTTTGACACATAGGGACTTATTTATGTTACTTATAGTGTGAGTCGATATCCAAGTTCACGTCCATGGTCAGAAAAATGGGAATTAAAGTTATTGGTATTTTGAGTCATGACCATCCTTAATGTATGTAATTTTTTCAAAAATTGTAAAACAAAATGTAAAAATTTTGAAAAGATGACAAAAGTTATCAAAATTTATCAAAAACGATGAAAAGTGATCAAACATTATCAGAATTTTTTAAAAATTTTCAAACGTTTTCAAAAAATATCAAAAGTTTTTAAAAATATTAAAATCCATAACTTTTTCATTTGAGTATAAAAACCTATTTAAAAATTGCAGGTTGAAAATAAATCTTCAAATAAAAAAAAACGAAAGCAGTACCAAAATTCACTTTGGTAATGCTTGTAACATACCGTTTACCATCCCATTAATCAAAATATTATCTAAATTAAAATAAATATTATGCTATTACCACAGTTATGTTCATGATCGGTGAATCGAAGTTTACATTGTGACGAAGTGTGTTTTTAATAAATCCACTGAACTCGGAAATAGGTACTTTACTTTGAGACCGCTCCGGAATTAGCTTAGCAGTACATATTTGAGGGAAGCCAACTGCATACGTACTATCCACGTAAAATCTACCATAATTTTAATATTTGGTCTGATTGGCAAAAGATGTAACTTACATAGTATGTAATAGGCTTCATTTTTCAGATTTTTTAAACGAAGTTTAATTTTGAGCCCTCGAGGACAGGCGAGGCCAGCTCTCTTTCATTTCCGAATTCGTGAGGCTAAGCAAAGCAAATTTTTTGTGCTGTCGAGGCCAGGCTAGCTCGTTACTTTTGAACTCAAGAGGCCGAGTAAGGCCAGCTCATTGTAATTTTGGGTTCTAGATGCCAGGCGAGGCTAGCTCGTTTTTTTCAGTTAGAGCAGCCAGATTATTTTTATTTTTAGACGCCAAGTGACTTCAACCCGTTTTTATTATTGAACCAGAAAGGCCATACGAGGCCAAGTTATTATTTTTTCGGCTCATCCTGAGCCAAGAACATTGTATAGGGGCCCAGGAGCTTATTTTAAAAAAATAACGTAAGGCTCAGTTCAACCGCGCGCAGCTATTACGCATAGCAGCGCGGGCGGATGAGTAAGTTACGCTTGAAGCGAAGCTTCGCTCGGGTTACACTCGAGCGACGAGGCGCGAGTATATGTTGGCACCAAGCCACATTTCACGCGCCGCCTCGCTCGGGTAAGTTAGGCTTAGTATTGGGATACTGTGGGACTTAACCGAATACATTCTTAGGTTAAGCGTTACAACCAAAACCGCGTGCTTTCCGTGCAGGTATGAGGCAGCACAAGCACGCAGCAAGGGCCGTTAAGGCTACTTAGGAAACCTATCCTTACGTAATAATTAAGAATAATAATGTCTTATCTACGACGAAGTCGTAGATAAGACAATTATCTGCAAGACAACTAGAGACATAGACATGTATCTAATTTTATCATTGTCGAATAAGGAAATTGTTCGCAATTTCTTTCAACACTATAGACATAGGCAGCTTGCAGATAATCTTACTTAATTCAAGAGTTATTTACTAACCTACACTAGTTATCTTAACAAGAGTTTTGCCTCAAAAAGTGTTGAGATAGGTGTTAAGATAAGGTATGATGAAGTGGCTTTGTTAAGATAACAAGTGTTTAGATAACTGGTTAGGTGGTGTCTATTATTAGCTTGAAATTCAACTGTTTAAACAAACTATTTTTGTTAAACAACGTTAACTGCTCGAGGTCACCACGCGAAAACACGTTTTTTCAGATGATAATTGCTGGATTATGAAGTAATCAGTCGTTGTTGTTTCGGGGTTTAGTTATTTAATTCTAGAAAAGCCTTCCGCGGAGTTCCGCAAGGTACACGTAAGCTTTATTGTAGTCTTATCAAACCGAGTTCACCGAAATTTTCATGCGAATTGACGTTTTCCTAATCTACTGGATAGAAGGGCCAAAACTTGACGTTTCTTTCGCGAATTATTTATGGTGATCATAAATATTGGTATTGTGAGCGTTCTCGAAATTACTTTCGTGTTCTTTGAAACAATGGTTAATTACAATGGTAGATTTGGTAAAAATGGGCAAATCGAAAAATTGTCGGAAAACATTTGATAAAGCCAAATAATTTGTAGAACACCTCAAACTACATCGATATTTTTATTCATAAATAGTTTTGGCCCACAAGGGCCTCCTAGACAGCTGTTTGAAACTTTCAACCTACGCAAAATTACTTTTTACATGGTAGGTTTGTTCGCGCACGTACGTAGGTTAGTGCATACGTATGTTAGTTCGTTCGTAGGTTCGTGCGTGCGTAGGTTAGTCGCGCACGTGCGTAGGTGAAATTTCTCAATTTTCAGTTTTCTTCGTTTTCGTGTTTTTCGACTTTCTGAAGTGTAAATTATAAAAATAGAGAAGTACGAAAACGAGAAAGGTGAAAATGGAGAAAATTTTGTCCGTTCACATTTTTTTCCAGGTTCTCCGTTTTTATGTCTGTCCATTCCCCGAGGGTCGTTGCAAAATGAAAAAAAAAATGCTTAAGAAAAATGCTTTAAAAAATGCTTAAGAAGTTTCGCGGTTTTCTGATTATCAGCATTTTTCTTAAGCATTTTTTTTTCCATTTTGCAACGACCCTCGGGGAATGGACAGACATAAAAACGGAGAACCTGGAAAAAATTGTGAACGGACAAAATTTTCTCCATTTTCACCTTTCTCGTTTTCGTAGTTCTTTATTTTTAGGTTGTCACTAATTGCTGATGAGATAAAACATACAATTCGATGTTTTTGAACGAATTAGGTTTTTGTGACGAACTTTCGAATATCGTGAGAGCACAAAAGAAACCGAAAGATTATTTCCAGCTGTCCGGGACTTTCCCAACAATTACAGATTCATATGACAATACAAAAACGCTATGGTCCCCATGCTGAGTGCGATACTCATCGAAAGGAATCATTTTTTAACCTGGTTTAACTCGTGTGTGTCTTTCGACTGCGGTCAAGATAAGACCACGCAATTAGACCAAAAGTTAAAACGAATATACATGTTCCATTTGTGGCCTAGTTATCTCAGTAGAAATTGCTTATGCCCTTGGCGTGTGTATAATCGTCATGTTATCTTGTTAGTCTGAATTAGCTTAGTTGTGCGGTATTTTGTCAAGTTGCTCATATAAAAATGCATTGTTGACTTTCGAACATAATCAGCTGCCGAAAGTCAAAATTCTGTTCTCATTTTGTAGAAAAGAACAGAACGTTCGTTCTATTTTGTGATTGTCAAGTAATTTGTGATGACCATAAAATGATGCGGCTATTTGTGGCAAATTTAAACTGCATTTACTTTTGAAGCGCGAAACTGAATGTTGTTTGAAGAAGAACAAAAAGAGAACAAAAATAGAACAAAAATAGAACAAAAATAGAACAAAAATAGAACAAAAATAGACCAAAAAAAGAACAAAAATAGAACAAAAAAAGAACAAAAATAGAGTAAAAATAGAACAAAAATAGCACAAAAATACCATATTCTCAATATTTCGATTATTTTTGAATTGTTTGAAAGGAACTCTCCAGAACGCGTTCGAACAATAAAAAACAAACGCCAAAGAAGGTACACATCAAGACACTTCGTACTAAGAGATACTTTTTGGTAGAAAAAGTGTCCCTTGGTATGGTGCCTCTTGTATTGTTAAAACTAACTTTGAAAAACACGATCTAATCATTTGAAATAACACTATTTAAAAAAAAATTGTTATTTCAAATAAAAACTTTTATTTTAAAAGTGTCATTTAAAATGCAAATTTGAATTGACAAAGACGTGTGTCGTCTCAGAATTATAATATTGATAACGCAATTGTTCCCAAAGTATGCCTTTGATAAAAAAAAGGTTTGGCGGATTCCTAAATCAAAATTTAATGAATTTCTAGTGCTTTAAACTGGTACTGGACAATGTGATGCGGCACGAAGCCCAGGCTCGATGTAGTTCAATATTTGGGCCACAATCAATTCTCGCAGTGCCGAACAATGATTTAATTACGGTTTGTATTAAAATAAATTTGTGCGTATTTTCCCTTTTTAGCCTGATAGGGTGCCCGCGATTTGGTCTTGTTTAATATCCGTAGGAATTACAAAAAAAAAATAGATAATTCATTGTTTATTTTGGAATCAGATTTGAGAAAAAAACTTTGTCAAATTTTTTCAAAAAAGGGGGCTGATGAGTTTCGAAAATGCATTTGCCCTTTTGACCTCTAAGCGTTAAACTTAGCAATTCGTAGCAATAAAATTTTTTGAGAGCTGGGCAGCTAAGCATCAAATATTATGTCAATGGGAATGAACACGTCATTATTTGAATCTGCTTGCCTTTTCTAAAATACAGACCAACTATTTTGGAGAGACATTCCGGAAAAAATGCTTTGCTTCTGCTGAGTTTTGATAGTTTCACGAGTAGTTATACTGATGGTCACTATTGAAATTAGCTCATCGAAGTTAAAAATTGTGAAAAAGGTGTTAAAAACAAAAAAAAACTGTCAAGGACAAAATTTAGGAAAATAAAAGTTAAAAAACGTTAAAAAACTTGATTTTCAGAAAAAAAAAACCTGAAAAAATGCCAAAAAACCATAAATGTTTTAAAGATTCTAGACATTTTTTTTCCAAATTGTCTGTAAAAACCGATGATCCTAGTTTTTTCAGAGGTCGGCAAAATTGTAAGAAAAGTGGACCCAAACCACACTTAATGGACCTAATTTGGACCCGAATCGGACCATACAGTACCAGGACAAAATAGAGTGGACCCAAATAACGCCTAATGAACCCGAATGTCGACCTCTCCTTTTTATATATTCAAAAAAATATGCAATCTTAAAAAAAAATCACATCTTCATAAGACGTTTATTGAGTAAGAATCACGGTTAGCTCATGGGCTTTTGAAACACTATTTCTAATCATTAAACGGTGTTTTTTACGAAACCTAATATTATTCATTATAAGCTACTGGCCTTTGTGTGGCCACATTTTTTTTCATAGACTCTGTATACATTAGAATGTGGCTCGGAATGCGGCTAGGTAAATTGGCCCTAATTGGCTAATAAATCATAATCGAACATAATGCACTCCCCATAATAAGTTGTCCGAGACATCCGCAGACACGAATTTGGTTTCGAAGGCGGAGAGCGATTAGAAACGTAACGTCCTTACCGCCGCTAATTGTTCAATTAAAATCTGAAAAACACGATCATAAGTACCGGTCGTCTTCCGTCAGATATCTTAGTTTGGTCAAGATAACTAAACATTTTTTAAACGTCATGAATGAGTCATAAACATAAAGATAATTTATCCACACATTTTTTTGTTATCTCGAAAGTTTAATTACAAAAATCGCGTAACCACCAGGAAGAATGTCGTGTCTTAAGGTGTAATTTAAAAAATGGCATTGTCGGTATTTTCAGTAAAACGGGAAAACTGGTTAAAATTTTCAGTTTCTGCCATTCCGGTTAAATTACGACGTAATTATTTATTAATTATTACGTACAAATTGTACGTAATATATATGGTTTTGGAGCTCAAAGAATTTGAGTACGCCATAGGCCCCCTGTGCATATAATATTAATTTAATATAATAGTAATTTACAGTAATAGAGTCTCTATTACTGCGTCATAAAATTTCAGAAAATGACGAACCACTGAGTAGTGCGTAGGCAGAAAACTCAAAAAGGCTTTTTTGAGTTGAATACGCCGTACGTGGGTTTTAAAAAATGACTGGAATTAATGACTGGAATATAAACATTATGAAAATAGTGGTAAAATGTTCAAATGATGCATCGCCTCCTCAAGATAAAAAAAAACTCGTGTTTGGTATCAAATATTCATCATTGCAATTGGCACAATGTGAACACATCCCTCAGCGCTGCTTGAAGCCAATCAAAATCGCCGACAATAATTTTCTCGCGCAACAAAACTATCAAAAAAACATGTCAGAGACATTTTTTCCTTTAAGTGAAATTTTTATTTGATAACATTAACAATAAAAATTTAGTATGCAAAAATAATAATGTATAATTGCAGAAAGTTATAATTAGAAAGAGACATTAATTAAGCCTTCTTTTAAATACTAAGATAACTAATACTACAATGTTTATAATTTCAGTCATTTATTTTTTAACCTACGTACGACGTTTTTAACTCGTCAAGGACTTAGTAAATTAGAAAATTTTCTAAAAACACAGCGATTGTCATAATTTCCGGTTATTTCGTTCTGACTCGTTAAACAGCTGTTCGATTGAAAAATCACTATTGAGCTCACGTTTGTGGGTTTAATACGGGATAAGTTAAAAACCCCAACGCAAAAATTTAACTCTTCTCAAATCTAAAGTCTGTTTGTCTTGAATTTTAATCTAGACATTTTTTTGGTTTCTGGTTCCAATTTATCGGATTTGATGAGTTCAATGTATGAAACAACACGACCAGTTCATCGCCCGGAAGTGAATACGTTAAGTTATTATTATCATGGGACTTTTAACATAGTTAGTCGTGTATAATCCCCTAATGCTCCGATAGAAAACGCGAACAAGAGCACTGTCACACACAGCTTAACCCATAAGGTAGTTTTTTGTTTTGTTTTAGGTCTCATCGTTTGGTACATTATCCGTGTATTTTTGATCCACGTTTCGTACTGATAAATCAATTATAAAAACTGATCCGCTTCTACTCGGCGTTTCACCTGAATTTCCGCCGTCTTTTCTCCCCCATTTTCTAGATGGTTATATTCGAGTTTTTGACGTGGGGAAGTATGTCTAGAAAATACAAAAGAAAAAACGACGGAAATTCATGTAAAACGCTGAGTATTTGTATTTCAAATCTAGTGTGAACTCAAAAAAGTTTACAACATAAGTACCATGGTATACCACTGTTAACTAACTTTAATTTTATGAAATTATATGTATGTCGGTAAGTTTGGTTGTGCGTGAGCGGGAATGGCAGAAATTTTTAGACAAAATTAACGGCTTATTTACTTGAAAGAAAGCATAGTTTTTTTAGATTAAGGATTTAATTTCATAAAAAACTTGAGAATTTATTATAAAAAAGATACTATAAAAATTGTGAATCCGACTTTTGAACTTAAATTTCCCTGGGGCGGAAAATTTGACGCAGGCACACAGTGTCTGTTAAGTTACTTACTACCGGTTGAGTTTCATGAAAATCGGCCGACCGTTTCTAGAATACCGTGTCTTTTTATTTTTAACTTGGATACCCTTTGTTCTTCCCTCTTTGTGAATTGGGCATTTATAAAAAGGACAGAAAGGAGGGGCACCCCAGTTACAAATAAAACGAGGAAAATTGGTCTTTATGTTCGTTGACCGACGATCGGACGGTTTTCATGAAACTCACCCGGCTTATAAAATTATATCCGTTAATTTATAAAAATAAATCTAGAAAACCTTTCAAAAGAAAGCCCCTTTTGATGCCTCAACTATAATTTATCACGTTGTTGGTTGTACTTGAGCCAAAACTCAATTGGGTAACTACAATCTACTTTTCAATTTAACGTCGAATGACCAAATTACTTTTTTGTCGCAAAAAAATTGTGTTTATGGCTTATAAGCAGTGTTGGAAAAGTTGGCCAACGCTCCAAATTTCCCCAACGCCCAACGCAAGCGTTGGCCAACGCNATTTTCTTTGGCGACAGGATTAAGGGCTACAAATATGCTCAATATACTCACTTTTTAAAACTGCTTAAAAACACCTTTAATTGAAATTTTTTGATTTATATATATTTATAAATAATGAAAAAGAGATATGACAGATTCATAATTCGTTGAAATTTTCAAAATCGGCACAGTAGTTTTTATGTAATGATGAAACGCAAGTGGACCATATTTGGCCCATATGGCGCACGACAGTTACAATTTCATGGTGGCGCAGGACAGTTAAGAAATGTTCTATATTTGTTGTTTTGATGACTTTTTCATCTTTAAGATCTTAATAAGAACTCTCCAGAACGCCTTCGAACAAAAAAAAACGTAAAAGAACGAACACACCAAGAGACACTCCATACTAAGAGACACTTTTTGGTTAAAAAGTGTCCTTGATATGGCGCCCCTTGTATTGTAAATACAAAATTTCGAAAACGCGATCTAATTCTTCGAAATTAAATTATTTTCAAAAAAAAAATTGTTATTTCAAATACAAAGTTTTTTTTTCAAAAATGTCATTTCGAATGCAAATTCGAGTTGACAAAGACATGTGTTGTCTCAGAATTCTAATATTGATAACACAATTTTTTTTCCCAAAGTATACCTTTGATAAAAAAAGGTTTGGCGGATTCCTAACTAAAAAATTAATGAATTTCTAGTGTTTTAAACTGGTACTGGATAATGTGATGCGGCACGAAGCCCAGGCTCGATGTACTTCAATATTTGGCCCCCAATCAATTCTCGCAGTCCCGAACAATGATTTAATTACGGTTTGTATTAGAATAAATTTGTGCGTATTTTCCCCCTTTTTGCCTGCTAGGGTGCCCGCTCTTTAAACTAGTTTGAATATCCGTAGGAATAACAAAAAAAACTTAGATAATTCATTGTTCATTCTGTACTAAGATTTGAAAAAAAATGGTTTCAACAAATTTTATGTAAATGAGAATGACCACGTCATTATTTTAATCTGCTTACTTTTTCTAAAATTGTAAATTACTATTAGTAACCATTTATTTTGGAGACATTCCGGAGAGAATGCTTCGCTTTTGCTCAGTTTGCATAATTTCGCGAGTTATACTGTTGGCCACTATTGAAATTACCTCACCAAAACTTACAAATTGTAAAAAAAGATGCTACAAAACAAAAAAAAATGTCAACAACAAAATTTAGGAAACTAAAAGTAAAAAAAAACGTTAAAAAACTTGATTTTCAAAAAAAAATATTTTATAGATTCTAGACAACTATTCAATTCAATTTTTTTTTTCCAAATTGTCTGCAAAAACCGTTAATTTAGTATTTCCAATGAAAAAATGTACCAAATAAGGCCATTTAAAAAATTTGATGTTCAAATCGTCAAAAAGAGCCGACTTTCGTCAAAAGGCAAGACTTTCCCCTGGGAGTTTAATTGACCATATAACAAAATGAAAATAAATTTCAATCTTAAAAAATCGTTAAGTGATCACAATTAAGAATCACGGTACGCACATGGGCGTTTGAAACACTATTTCTAATCATTTAAACGATGTTTTTTCACGAAATCTAATATTATTCATTATAAAACGCTGGCCTTTTTATGCCCACATTTTTTTTTCATCGACTCTGTATACATTAGAATGTGGCTCGGAATGCGGCTAGGTAAATTGGCCCTAATTGGCTAATAAATCATAATCGAACATAATGCACTCCCCATAATAAGTTGTCCGAGACATCCGCAGACACGAATTGAGTTTCGAAGGCGGAGAGCGATTAGAAACGTAACGTCCTTACCGCCGCTAATTGTTCAATTAAAATCTGAAAAACACGATCATAAGTACCGGTCGTCTTCCGTCAGATATCGTAGTTTGGTCAAGATAACTAAATTATCATGAATGAGTCATAAACATAAAGTTAATTTATCCACGATTTTTTTTTGTTATCTCGAAAGTTTAATTACAAAAATTGCGTAACCACCAGGAAGAATGTACGCCGTACGTGGGTTTTAAAAAATGACTGGAATTAATGACTGGAATATAAGCATAATGTTCACTATTTGTGAGAATAGTAATGAAATACACCGGGTGACAGTTATCGGGCGGGTTTCGCGACAAAAAAGCCTTAATCGGGCGCCTATAACTGCTCAGGGCGGAAGCGGAATAAGGTAAAAATGTGCAAAAAAACCCGCCCGATAACAGCACGAGCGGGAAATGTGGTCATTTATACACATATATATTCAAAAGCAATGCGCAGGGTGCCCGATAACTGGACACAAACCCGCCCGATAACTGCGCACCCGGTGTATTATATGATGCATCAACTCCTCAAGATAAAAAAACTCGTGTTCGATATCAAATATCAATCATTGCAATTGGCCCACATCCCTCAGCGTGGCTTGAAGCCAATCAAAACCGCCGACAATAATTTTATCGAGCAACAAAACTATCAAAAAACACGTCAGAGACATTAATTGAGCCAGTTTTTAAATACTAAAGTTACTACACCACATGTGCACTTATTTGGACACTTCGTCAGTCAAAAATTGTCCAAATAAGTGCAAATTGTCCAAATAAGTGCACAGTGTGTAGGCGGAATAGCTGGAAAACTCGAACATTTTTTGTCCAAATAAGTGCATGATCGGGGCTAATTCTAGACTGTTTAAAAGTTTTGTGTATGTAAAATAGGGGATTTTTTGTCCAAATAACTGCACGATCGGGCGGATTCTAGAACATTTAAATTTACAGTGTAGCAAAACAAGCACATTTTTTGTCCAAATAAGTGCACGATCGGGTAAGGCTCTAGAATGTTTCAATTTTTTTGTCTATTAGACACTAAATGTTTATGAATCTAT
>SCLG01000020.1:430809-447305 GCA_004367875.1 Oikopleura albicans
CAACGCTCCCAACGCGTTGGGCAAAAAATTTCCCCAACGCCCAACGTTTCCAACACTGCTTATAAGTTATGGCTTATTTGTCATTCTATCAAATTGTCAATATTATGTAAAAAAAAACAAGTTCAATAGTCTTACTATACGGATACCAAGAACAGCTCCTTAAAGTTTTGATCAGCCTTACATGTTTTTGCAACTTTAAGTAAAATTCAACATTTATCTATAAACGAATAAGAGGATCAGTCAAATTTTGACAAGGTACGCGTACAAAATTCGTAACCATCTGATAAACACCATATGTAGTACTGTCAATGCATTTCGTCGGTACTTAATAGTTCAAAAAGTTGAAACCCTCAAACATGTTAAAATTATCTTTAATCTCATGCATGCTTTTTTGTTAAAGGGCCTCACAATGAAGGCCACATTGGCTTGCTTTCTGATAATAGGGGCCACTTTCCCATAATAAGCGCCACCTTTTGCCCAAAAATTCTTTCATAATATTTTTTATACTGTATGGTTGTAGGCCCGGTTATCTTTTGATGATGAAAATTGGGGTCTGAGAGCGTCCTCAATAGGGACCAGAAAACCCTTACGAGGGGTCGCCAAATAAGGGTCTGTTTTGTGTTTTTAAAAACAGACTGAGTCATAATACCATATAATATATTTTTCGAAAAAACGGCCGTTATTTGTCGCCATTGACCCTTATTTGGCGAATGGACCTTATTCGAGTGGCCCTCATTTGGCGAGCGGAAAATTTTCGTTACTTAGGGGTAACGGCCGGTTTCTACTATTTAACCTTGATAAAAAGAACTACCCTTGTATTTTTTTTTAGAGATTTTTAATCTGGCAGCCTAAAATTAAATTTGCCAAAAGTGTTGACCATAGTTTAATCAGGTTTTTTGTTAACTGCCATGAGGCGTTTAACCGTGTTTCTTAGCTTTTTGATGCGGCTTGTTATCGAAAATCAGTCACTTTGTTCGGCTTCTATTGAGACATTCTAGAGATAATAGAAGGTGAATATACATCATATAAGATTTATCTCATGTTGACTTAAGCTAAGCCATTTTTGAGCGCTTTTGGTACTGAGAAATGCGTTTATAAAGCTGCAATGTGAAGTTACATTTTTGATTCTCTTTTTCTAGTTTAGATTTTCTATTATAACGATTTAGGTCTTCATAGGGGGGAGGAGTTTTTGGGAAGTTCATAGGGGAAAAATTCGTGTAAATAAACACGCACTTAAAAAATTCACATTAATTCGCAATAATTCAAAAAAACTGGTAAAGCCAAGTTGTAGAACTCGTCAAACTACGTCGATCTGACTATTCGGAAATTGATTTGGGCCACCAGGGCCCTCTAGAGAGCTGTTTGAAATCTCTCACCTACGCAAAAAATAACACCGTCAATCGAATTTTCTCGAAAAGTTGAGGGGGGGTCACCAATACCCGTTTTGCCCTACGGGGTCTCCATATGCCTTAAATCGAAGAAAAAACCCAGTTGCGTGTCTATTTACACGCACTACCCCCTGGGAGTTAACGAGGGTTGTAAATTTGAGAAAATTTTGCGTTGGGTTGAAGCAAGATTGAAAATTTGCGTTACTAGTACCGTTGGGTTGGCCTAGCGGACAATTCAAAAAATCGCGTTGGCGTTCCGTCGGGGCGAGTAGGTGTTGAGGCATTTTTCGAAAATCTTTCAAAAACTCTTTGTTTCAATTTTTAGTATCCATTATCGTAATTGATAAGTACTTGAATAAAAATATTTGGTTGGGCCCAACCCAACGCCCTAACGCCTCAACGCATATTCTACAACGCTGATCTACAACTTTCATAGATGGGTAGTGTAATTTAGAAAATTATCTCATTTGTTATTTTCGAATTTTGAACAACTGATGATTTTCGGTTTGTTTCGAAAATATAAAGCTACTAACAATCCTCAAATTGTGTATGTGTTTAAATGTCCAATAATAACTGAATAACTAATTTATCAACAAAAACTTTTTTGCGTTAATACAGTCAAGAACGTTTAGCTGAAATACGGCTGAAGTTAAAATGAACCCAAGAAAAGGTTGTACAGGTTAAATGCATGATATCTCACATCTGTGCGGGCTTTCAACGAACAACAACATGTGTTGTTAAAGGTGAAATGGTTTTTTTGAGATACCGTTCAGTCGCGTTTAAAAACAATAAATACATAGAAACATGTGAGGCATCTTTCCGCTTTTCAATCCAGCGTAAAAACCTACCCTTATTTCTGGACATATTTAAACTCACATTTTAAGATTTAATAAGCCATCGTAAACAAACTTATCCCGAATTAACCCCATGAGGACTGGTGACCTTGAGAGACGTTTGTTTTCTGACGGACGAGTTTTTTTTTAACGTACCTAATAGGAATTTTAAATTAAAGATATCTATTATAGATAATGGAAAATAGTGAAAAATAAAGAACAAATTGAATTAAAAGGGTGTAATACAAAACAGGTCTGAGAATTTGAAAAAATGTAACATAACGACGTAGTGCGTGGGCAATAATGCTGGAAAAATTTTTGCAAAAAAATTGTAAGATAACGGGACGAGCGGGAATAATTGTAAGATAACGGGTTGTAACATAACGGCGCACCTGGTGTAGTGGTTTTATTTTTTGATACGCCGTTTTCACGGAGATAGTATTCTGTTGGTCTTATTACCTCTGTTTCCATCTCAGTTGTTTCATTGGCGCCCCCAATTGCGTTTTTTTTTCTGGAAAAACAAGAGAGCGAGTGTCGTGCTAGTTTCTGTGCCACCGCGACTCTTTCCCTTTCGAAGTAAATTCCTTTAAGAAAGGATACTTTTACGAAGTCAAAATTACACTCATACCCTACCCTTATGGGCGACTCGTAACTTTTTTTGTGTAGGTCATCAATAAATTATGAAAAATATTAGTGAATATTGTTTTCGAAAGTAATACTTGGGCGACGAAAATTTCAAACACGCTTTGACTAAAGCATTGCACTACTTGGTACATACCTTTTGACATATTTCTCTCGATTTGATTGTCAACAATTTGTGTTTAAATGTTAAACTTGACACATCATAAAAAACTTGCAACAAAAATCTAAACTATTCGGTTAATTGATAAAGAGCCACGGAAAGTGAGTATAACGAAAAACTGAAAAAAAAATATTTTTGAAGAGACAGTTATAATTGTAGTTGAAACACAATAAATTAATATGCTCAAAATAAGAGAGGCAGAAACGTGTGATTTATGCACATTTGTGATTATTTATAAAAAAAAATTTGAGAATTTTTGAACATCTTTGAAGATTTTTGAACATATCTGAAGATTTCTGAACATCTATGAACATTTATGAACATCTATGAACATTTTTGAACGTTTACTAGAAGGTCTATGAAGGTTTATTTGAATTTATGAACATTTATAACAATTTATGATCATTTATGATCATTGATGAAGATTTGGGATCATTTATGAACATTTTAGGCAATTTTTATACACTACTTAAGGGGTGATGAGGCTACTTTAACCTTCCAAAAACGGCATCATAAACCCTCAGGAGGCCCGATAAACCCCTAGGGCGTAAGCGGAATAGCTGGAAAATATGCGAAAATAGTGGCCTGATAAGGGTACGAGCGGTGAATTGCGCAATTCATTAATTTTATAGAGACACCGGCCTGATAAGCGAACGAGCGCAGCTATCATGTAAAACTCGTAAATAAAAAAGATACTAAATACTATTTGTTTCTTTCACATAGTGCCCGAAAAATGCAGGTACCCGACAAATAGGAACATGGCCAGATAAACTCAGTCGCGGGTTTAACTAAAATCACAAGTTGCCTGATACACCCTCAGGTTGCCTAATAAACCCTCAGGTGGCCTGCTAAACCATCAGTGCGTAGGCGGGATAGACAAAACACTTTTGCAAAAAAAAAGCGGCCTGATAAGCGAACCTTTTGGCAACGTGGCCTGATAAGGGGGCGAATAACCTCTTAAGCAGTGTATTATGTACACCCCCTACGGTAGGGGCCCTACCTGAGGTTAAAGTAAGTTAACATCTTTTTCAGTTTTAGTTTGGTAACTTTATTAAAGTTAACTTTATTAAAGTTAACTTAAAGTAATACTTAGATAGGTGGTTATGTTATTTCGATAAAAGACAAGATACTGCGCAGGGGCGTAGGCGGACAATAGACGAAGTTCTACATTTCTGCAGAATAACTGCGGTATTTTAAATTTTTAACTAAATTTTAGCCAATCAAGAATAAATATATGCCTGAAATATATCTAAACGGTTCTGTTAGCAATTAAATGATCCAAGACTAATTGAAGCGGCGAATACGTAAACATATATAAAAAATGCAATTTGTGTTATGTTATTTCCGTCCCACCATAACAAGACCACAGGACATAATCTATATGACTTATATAATAAAGTTATTATATAACGCTCTATTTCGACAATCGGAAGTTGATTTCATTTCAAATTTAAACTTGAAAGTGTTTAAAGTGGACGTTGAACATTTTTTNTTTTGTTAAGTTACGTGATTCTTGTTAAGTTAAGGGTCGTTAAGTTACGTAGACAGGCGGTGTATTCAACGTTGATAAACAGAACTACCCTTGTATTTTTTTTAGAGATTTTTAATCTGTCAGCCTAAAATTAAATTTGCCAAAAATGTTGACCATCGTTTAATCAGGTTTTTTGTTAACTGCCATAAGGCGTTTAACCGTGTTTCTTAGCTTTTTGATGCGGCTTGTTATCGAAAATCAGTCACTTTGTTCGGCTTCTGTTGAGACATTCTTGAGATAATAGAAGGTGAATATACATCATATAAGCAGATTTATCTCATGTCGACTTAAGCTAAGCCTTTTTGAGCGCTTTTGGTACTGAGAAATGCGTTTATAACGCTGCAATGTGAAGTTACATTTTTGATTCTCTTTTTCTAGTTTAGATTTTCTATTATAACTAGGGGGTGAACCATGTGAAATGGGCCAAAAATTGACCTGTGCAACTTTGACCGGAAATAGCACCCATCTAGGGTAAAAAAATTATTCGGGAGCCGGATTATCAAATGCACAACTTATGTCGTTCAAGTTCACATTTTTTTCAGAGGCCCATGGACCACCCCCTAATTATAACGATTTAGGTCTTCATAGTTGCGATTTTTTTTGCATTTTTAATTTAGAATTTTTTTAATTACACCATCTACTAGTTCATATGTAATTTACCAAAACAATGGGTGAAAAAGCTGTTAACTACAAAAAAACGTAGGCGGTAAAATGACAAGAACCTACGAAAAGCTTATAAAAATAAAGTACTATTTTATGACTTTTGTTAGTTAATTTAACGAGGGTTTGAAATTTGGGCAAATTTTGCGTTGGGTTGAAGCAAGATTGAAAATTTGCGTTACCGTTAGGTTGGCCTAGCGGACAATTCAAAAAATCGCGTTGGCGTTCCGTTGGGGCGAGTAGGTGTTGAGGTATTTTTCGAAAATCTTCCAAAAACTCTTTGTTTCAATTTTTAGTATCCATTATCGTAATGGATAAGTACCTGAGAAGAAAAAAAATAAGAATTGGACAGGTCAAATTTTCGAAAAAAAAACTGTTTTGGCCAAAATGTTCGCCTCGAAAAGTTAGCTTTTAATATTTTGAACTTTTAATATTTTGAACTTGGCCTTGATTTTCCTAAAATATTAAAAGCTAACTTTTCGAGGCGAACATTTTCGCCAAAACAGTTTTTTTTCGAAAATTTGACCTGTCCAATTCTTATTTTTTTTTCTTCTGAATAAAAATATTTGTTGGGCCGCCCAACCCAACGCCCTTACGCCTCAACGCATATTCTACAACGCTGATCTACAACTTTCATAGATGGGTAGTGTATTTTAGAAAATTATTTCATTTGTTATTTTCGAATTTTGAACAACTGATGATTTTTGGTTTTTTTCGAAAATATAAAGCTACTAACAATCCTCAAATTGTGTTTGTGTTAAAATGTCCAATAATAACTGAATAACTAATTTATCAACAAAAACTTTTTTGCGTTAATACAGTCAAGAACGTTTAGCTGAAATACGGCTGAAGTTAAAATGAACCCAAGAAAAGGTTGTACAGGTTAAATGCATGATATCTCCCATCTGTGCGGGCTTTCAACGAACAACAACATGTGTAGTTAAAGGTGAAATGGTTTTTCTGAGATACCGTTCAGTCGCGTTTAAAAACAATAAATACATAGTAACATGTGAGGATCTTTCCGGTTTTCAATCCAGCGTTAAAACCTACCCTTATTTCTGGACATATTTGTTCATAAAATACGCCACAAAACAAAACTGTGGTATAAATGATGGAATAAGGGATAAAACTCACATTTAAAGATTTAATAAGCCATTGTAATCAAATTTATCCCGAATTAACCCCATGAGGACTGGTGACCTTGAGGACTGGTGACCTGAGAGACGTTTGTTTTCTGACGGACGAGTTTTTTTTTTTTGAAAACGTACCTAATAGGAATTTTAAATTATAGATATCTATTATAGTCTATAATTTATAGATAATGGAAAATAGTGAAAAATAAAGAACAAATTGAAATAAAAGGGCAAAACACAAAAAAGGTCTGAGAATTTGAAAAAATGTAACATAACGGCGTAGTGCGTGGGCAACAATGCTGGAAAAATTTTTGCAAAAAAATTGTAAGATAACGGGACGAACGGGAATAATTGTAACATAACGTGTTGTAACATAACGGCGCACCTGGTGTAGTGGTTTTATTTTTTGATACGCCGTTTTCACGGAGATAGTATTCCGTTGGTCTTAGTATGGTATGTTCAAACCCAAAAACCAAAAATCGCGCGATGCGACGCGATGCTCTAATTTTTTGTGTATAGGTCAATTTTAACCTGAAAAAAACAATGGGAGTATTTTCAGAGGGTGCACGGGGGTGCAAAAACCTCAATTTTCAAGTTCAAGGTCAAAAAACGAGTACCATACCTTAATCCTTCTTTTTTGGTAGGAAAATCTTTTTTTTTTATTTTTTTTTTGTTTTAGAGCATTTTTAGTGTGTGTTGTTACCCATTTAATATACGAAAAATCGGTTTGAACATACCAGTCTTAGTACCTCTGTTTCCATCTCAGTTGTCTCATTGGCGCCCCCAATTGCGTTTTTTTCTTTTCTGGAAAAACGAGAGACCGAGTGTCGTGATAGTTTCTGTGCCACCGCGACCTTTTCGAAGTTAATTCCTTTAAGAAAGGATACTTTTACGAAGTCAAAATTACACTCATATCCTACCCTTATTGGGCGACTCGTGACTTTTTTTTGTGTAGGTCATCAATAAATTATGAAAAATATTAGTGAATATTGTTTTCGAAAGTAATACTTGGGCGACAAAAATTTCAAACACGGTTTGACTAAAGCATTGCACTACTTGGTACATACCTTTTGACATATTTCTCTCGATTTGATTGTCAACAATTTGTGTTTAAATGTTAACCTTGACACATCATAAAAAACTTGCAACGAAAATCTAAACTATTCGGTTAATTGATAAAGAGCCACGGAAAGTGAGTATAACGAAAAACTGAAAAAAAATTTTTTGAAGAGACAGTAGTAATTGTAGTTGAAACACAATAAATTAGTTTACTAATATGAGTAATATGTTCAAAATATGAGAGGCATAAACGTGTGATTTATGCTCATTTGTGAATATTTTTCAAAAAAAATTTGAGAATTTCTGAACATCTTTGAACATTTCTGAACATTTCTGAACATCTATGAACATTTTTGAACGTTTAATAGAAGGTTTATTTGAATTAATGAACATTTATTACAATTTATGATCATTTATGATCATTGATGAACATTTGGGATCATTTATGAACGTTTTAAGCAATTTTTATACACTGCTTAACTCCGATGCGCTGATGCTAAAATTGGTGTGCGATTTCAAATACATGTGGCTCTCACGATTAAACCACTTTCTTATCCAAAGATCAATTATGGGAAAATGATGGTACGTGAAAGGGCTTTAACAAAATATACTCAACAAACTTGTCCAATCAAAATTTAGCGTTGTATGGCTCTAAACATGTGGCCCGCTAAATTTTTGCACGTTTTGAGTCATAAAACCCTAAATTTTGATTAGACAAGTTTGGTAATTATATTTAATTGAAGCACTTTAACTTACCAATTTTTTTTTTAATCAATGTTTGGATGATTACGAATACTCTGTCCGCTACAAGTGATTTCATTCAAAAAACAGCGCGAAATGGTTTTTCACGAAAAAGGCCTTCGTCCCTAATAATGCACGCGTAGCGGGCAAAATATTCGTAATCATCCAAACATTGATTAATAGAAAAAATTGGTAAGTTAAAGTGCTTCAATTAAATATAATTACCAAACTTGTCCTATCAAAATTTAGCGTTTTATGACTTAAAACGTGCAAAAATTTAGCGGGCCACAGGTTTAGAGCCATAAAACGCTAAATTTTGATTGGACAAGTTTGTTGAGTATATTTAGTTAAAGCCCTCTAACGAACCATTATTTTCCCATAATTTATCTTTAGATAATTCTGAACACTTTGTCCGGTACGCGCGATTTTCATTGGAAAAAAGGATTTGTTTTTGAAAACCAGCGAAATGGATCGCCTATAAGTACGGATTTCGAGAAACCTGCTGTACAAAAATAATGTTTGTTTCCTGTTAAATAAAGTCAACATTTATATGATTTATTTGGTTAACCAAAACCAGCTCTTAAGAAAGTGGTTTAACGGTGAGAGCTACGTAAATTTGCAACAGCACACCCTGTGTAGCATCGGCGCATCGGGGTTAAGGGGTGATGCGGCTACTTTAACCTCCCAAAAATGGCCTCATAAACCCTCAGGAGGCCCGATAAACCCCTAGGGCGTAAGCGGAATAGCTGGAAAATGTGGGAAAATAGTGGCCTGATAAGGGTACGAGCGGTGAATTGCGCAATTCATTAATTTTATAAAGACACCGGCCTGATAAGCGATCGAGCGGGAGGTTTTCTCGCAACTATCATGTAAAACTCGGAAATAAAAACATACTAAATACTATTTGTTTCGTTCACATAGTGCCCGAAAAATGCAGGTACCCGACAAGTAGGAACATGGCCGGATAAACTCAGTCGCGGGTCTAACTAAAATCACAAGTTGCCTGATACACCCTCAGGTTGCCTAATAAACCCTTAGGTGGCCTGCTAAACCATCAGTGCGTTGGCGGGATTGGCAAAAAACTTTTGCGAAAAAAGCGGCCTGATAAGCGAACCATCGGGCAAAGTGGCCTGATAAGGCGGCGGATAACCTCTTAAGCAGTGTATTATGTACACCACCTACCTGAGGTTAAAGTAAGTTAACATCTTTTTCAGTTTTAGTTTGGTAACTTATTTAGGTAGGTGGTTATGTTATTTCGATAAAAGACAAGATACTGCCCAGGGGCGTAGGCGGACAATAGACGAAGTTCTACATTTCTGCAGAATAACTGCGGTATTTAAATTTTTAACTAAATTTTAGCCAATCAAGAATAAAAAATGCCTGAAATATATCTAAACGGTTCTGTTAGCAATTAAATGATCCAAGACTAATTGAAGCGGCGAATACGTAAACATATATAAAAAAATGCAATTTGTGTTATGTTATTTCCGTCCCGCCATAACAAGACCACAGGACATAATCTATATGGCTTATATAATAAAGTTATTATATAACGCTCTATTTCGACAATCGGAAGTTGATTTCATTTCAAATTTAAACTTGAAAGTGTTTAAAGTGGACGTTGAACATTTTTTCCGTTACTCGTAAACCCCTATTTTTAACTTCGTTAAGTTGTCAAATAAATTTTGATAAAGAGTCTTTTAAATATCCCGCCATTTTTTTACAAACGGTTTGCCTTTTCTACACCAAATAATCCAACGGCGAAAATTCCAATAAACCGTTCAATTAAAATTGAGGCACTTCATAAAAAGCACTTCAAAAAATATCTTTTTTGACCTTGAATCTGCTTGATGGCGTAGTCGAGTGAACTTGGGAAAAATGGATTACATAACTATAATCCACTTTTTTATTCTGTGTTCTATGGCCTACTTTTTTTGGTTTTCCGTTTACTATAATGGTTTTCGGAGTGTACGGTTATTTGGTGAAAAGTTCAATCCGTATTTCTAAGAGTCCCAGCGCTTAAAGTCGTAGACGGCCTCTAACCGAACAAGAGTCTAACGGAAAAACACTCCTCATAGTTCTGACAATGTTTATGTGCCGGTGATGTCATGATAGCGGTTTGGTCTTGTTTAAACTTGGCTAATGTAGTCATTTAGAATGAGTTTAATAATACAACCTGTGTGTAGTTTTTGATACTAATCAGTACTGTTTTTCTTCCTGCCGCCATTGTAATAACGACTTACGGTTGTTATCGTCTGAAATACAAACTCTTGAGTAATGCCGCTCTTGTTCATAACATGATGATTTTTAAAAACCGTAAAAGAATATTCAGGTTTGACACGAGTTCGACCCTTATTTGGCGACCCCCCCTGTAAAATGTTTTCTATAAATTTTTTCAAGGTTTTTCCTGATTTATGATGTTTGAAAGTTTCTATACGCATTTTTTTTCGGAAACTACCGAAAACCACAAGTGTCCAACATTATCGATTAAAAAAAAACACTAAGTGATTTAATTTTACGCGTTTAACTTGTTCATCAAAATATTGTACAAAAATTTTTGAAATTTTTTTTTTGACTTCAAATCGCTTAACCTTCAAACACATATGACGGAGGTTTCTCCGTCCTGGCATAAAAATACATTTTATATGGTGTTTCATTCTATTAAATTTAACGGCAGTGAACACTAACATAGATTAATCGATTACAAAGTCGGAAAACAGATAAAAATAAAAAAATGTTTCCGAAAAGATTATTAATTAGTCATTTATTGGAGCTAGGAAACTTCAAAATAGAGGTTATTTGCAATTAATAGTTTTCAGGCACATTTTTATTTCTGTCATATTTTTCCAAAATTTTTAAGTAGTTACCGGCCCACTAGCCTGTGAAAAATGNGTGGTTTTGTGGTCAAATCGACCAAAAAGTGTCCAAAGGTGGTCGGAGAGCTTTCGAGAGTATGCTCATTCGATTCAGGACCATCGAATTGCTCATGGTTAAAAATTACGTAGGTAAGAACACAACGATAGATGGGACGGAGAAACCTCCGTCCGATGTGTTCAGGGAACTGTTTTAAATATGTGTTCAAAGGTTAATGGTGCGATGGGGGTTAATCTGAGCATCATATCAATAAAACAATGTACTTCTATGAAACTCCGCCGCCGTCTTTGGCGAACAAAGGACCCAGAATAGGAATAAGATTAAATCCTTCAATCACTTTATCATACTCAATCATTGTAATCATTTGTGTCAAAGCCGTTGAAATCAACTCAAGATTTTTTTTGTCTGATCTTCTCCTTAAGTTTTAAACTTGAATTTTAATTAAAAAAAAACTGGACGTAGGAAAAAAGGAAATTTTACAAAAGGGCACTCATTTCGTGAAGCATCCGTTGATTTTGGAATCGCCCCTGTGTCGAAAATAGTGCAGTATAATCAAATAAAAAGCTTGGATAAAAACCAAACATAAATTATATGGTTTTCTTTATTATACAAAAGTTGTCGACACTCTTGTAAGGTTATTCCGCATTGAAAATGAACCAGTTAGATTCTCGTTGAATTTCTCAGAATAATTTTCAAACTGTTTTGAGAACTTCTATTAGAATCTAACTGGCTTATTTTAAGCGCAGAATTATCTTATTAATCGGTTACCTTTTTCGATTTTCCGTTTTTCACTTGTTAAGAAGACCAGAAAGAAAAGCCAAATCTATTACTAAAAACTTCTTTTAAGTATTTCAAAGACCCAACCGTTTCAAAATTTGCCAATAGTTGGACAATAATACTAAACTTTGAAAACGAGCCTCAAAATTGTGGTCTAGGGGTACTTTTATCCACACTTAACCCTAATAGAACCGTGTATGTCAGTCATGCTAATTACCGTGTTATCCGCAAAAGGTTTCCCTCTTCACTTACTTCGAGTATTCAGAGACTACATGCTGAAAATCTGTCCGGCTAAAATCTTTTGGTAAAGTTTTTTTCGAAGGTTAAATTCCTTAAACGTCACAAAACATGGATTTGAATTATGTAAAAATGTTTGTTCACGGAAGTGGGCTGCTTCCGAGATACACTTCCATGGCGTTTGTCATTTAGAGTGAAAATTATAAGACTACTATTCAAAACTCGTACTTGGTCATGTACTTGAAAGTTATTACCCTTTAAATGGCTTCTTACAGTACTAACCATTTATTCAATTGGGTGCTTCGGAAAGTTCATTTTGTTCTAAAGTTCTTGTAAACGTACTTCGAATTTCAACGAAGATAAAAATATTGCCTGAGAGATATTCATTAGGTCTTATTGTTTTGACTTTAATCTTGTTAGAATTTTGCTCCACATAGAATGCGTAGGCGGCAGAAAACGTTCTCATCATTTTTACACACCTAAATGTATAAGGGATCTATCATGAAATCGACTCACAAAAAACAGGTTATATTACGCAATTCAATTGGTCAACAATTTGTTATTTATCATAAAGTCACATGATAATTGAGTCGTTTTCGTGTTATATTAACCTTGTGTTCCAATATGGAATTTTCAATCATTAATTTTGTTCGCTTATTTGAATACAAATGATCAAGCTACATAATAGAGTGGGCACTTTGTTAAACGGTATAACGTGTGAAATGCATCAAAACATTTTACGGACTTCTGGGGCCCATTAACAAAAAATCTGTTTTAGCCAAATTGTAGAGCTCTAAAAGTTACTAAGAAAATGCTGAAAAATCCAATCCCAGAAATGTCTGCAGTGTGTTTTAGAATGTTCTGAAGATCAAAAGAAATGGTTTTGATGCCTCTTAAGACAGTACCCAAGAGTGCACCCTCACTTGGGCAAAAAAATTAAATCTTTGCCAAAGTGAGGGGGAACTTGGATTAAGGTTATTTTAACCCTTGAATGAAAAGCTTTAAAGTCTGGAAAATTCATCTTTGCCCATATTCCATATTTTGCCAAAATCTTTTATTGGACAGTAAAAAATCAATTTCCGTGTCGCGTGAGTTACACTACGTGAGTATCACTACCGATGACGAGTTAAAAATCTGATCAGGAATACTGGTTAATCAGTGACTACAATAAAATTGAGTAATTTTAAAATAAAAATCTGTTTCTAAACTGGAAATCGGTATTCGTATTTTCGAAATCGATAAACAATTTCAATTATGCCTTACAATTGTTTTTCCTCGGAACATGACTAATTTTAGTTAATTTTTCTAGCGAACTTCATTGCAATTTATTTTTTACGTATTTAAATGAGCCCATGGAGCTATTTCGATTTTGTTTGTTATTTGAGTTTAAAGATTCATGCGGTCAGCGGCAATTTATGTCGAATTTTCAACAATTGATTTCAATTTTTACGAGTTCCGTATGGCATGTGGCTTCTAAAAAGCCCCAATGACCCAATATTTGGTGCAGGTAATAACCCCTGTCGTTCTCTTTTACTCAATTTAGAAACATAATCAATATTTAACAACGAAAGAAGTTTTATACACTAAAATTAATCTGTTTTTAATCTATTTAAGACACTCAGATAAGGGTCGTTTTTGCCAAATAAGGGCCAGTCGAGCGAAATAAGGATCCGTTTTTTCGAGAAAAGTATTATTGCTTCAAATAAGGGTCGCTGATTTAACATTGATTATGGCATAGCAGCAATAGAATCAACGTTGTTTGAAAATAACATTAATTTATTTTACATTTTAATTTATTGTAGTTTGCGTTGATGGCAAGGAAATTGCTACTATGCCATAATTATCTTATGGATGAATTATCATATTAAGTGTTATAAAGCTCAAAAATAATTTTAAGTTTGATCAAATCAAACATATAAGGCAAAACTTCATATTTTTATAAAATCCGCTAATCTTGATTTCGGCAAATAAAGGTTAGGTTGCCATACTATTAAAGGTAGGTTTTAAAAACACGAAAGCGACGCTTATAGAGCCCCTATTTAAAATATGGTAAAATTTAAACCTCGAAAAATCCGAAGCGTTTTGTTTTCAATACAAAATTTATTTTCGTGCATCTTTTTGGGTAAAAGGAAACACTTCTAGTTCTTTAGCCGGTTTCAGTTATTGCTAAAATTTCCCATTATTCTATATTGGCCCAAAACAGGATGTGTCGTTTAAAATTAATGTAAATGAGGACTATTCTAATTATAAAGTAATGTGTAAGAGGCGCAATTTTACTGATAAGATTAGTACTAACACACCGATACCATCAACGTTTAGTCACTTTGAAACTGTTTAAAATTCAACCTCGTCAATATAGTCAAATGGCAATTACAGTTAGCTTATCGAAGTTTAGAATTTGTAATTTAAATACTTCTGAGTCACGGAACAAACTAGATCTTAACTATAAAATGATCTGGCAAATATTTTTCTTTGAAACGATGTACACCACCTACCTACGGAAGTTAACAAAACTTTTGGAAAAAGGTGTTAACTAACGTGCATTTTGTTAAATTACGTGGGTAGGGCGTAGGCGGAAGTCCTGGAAAACTTTTGAAAATTGAAATTCTGTTAATTTACGTGGTGTTAACTTACGTTGGTAGGTGGTGTATGTTAACTTTAATAGACATGATCTGTACTGGTATCTTGCGAATTATCCAATTTGTTCCTGAAGACCCTTATTTTGGTAATATCCAAAAATTGCTTTCTGAATAACTTTATGCGATAAAAACTCGGTAAAATAGCGTTTTCTACCACGATGAATGCTCATAAAGTGTGTTCGCCTAAAAGTTTTTCCCTTTATTAATTATGTTGACGATATAAATGATAGTTGAAGCGATATCGTAACATTTTCACGATATCGTAACAGTGTTTGAGATGTTAAATTGTTAGGTTATGGCTTTCACAGCTGTACATGACAGTGATCAACAGTCACATTCGTTAATTGAGCACTATAAGCGCTAGATTTTGTATAAATTGGCAAATCGAAAAAAATTCCAAAATTTTTTTGGTCAACCTAAGTTGTACAACTCGTTTAGCTATGTCGACCAGATTACTCAGAAATTGACTCAGACTACGAGGTCCCAGAGGGAGATATTTTAAATTTCCAACCTACGCAAAGTAACGACTGAGTTCTTTGTGGGTTAGCGCGTAGGTGGCACATCCGACGAGCTCTACGACTTGGATTTGCCTTTTTTTCCGAAAGAATTTAATAAAATTGAATTAACGCGTATAATAATCATTTATTCAGTAATACTGTATCACCCCGTAAAGTGTCTGTTTGTGAACCCTTCGACTATAAATAAAACTTTAGACGTTTCTGGCAACAAAGCTCAACACAGCCGACGCCTGGATTGGAATAATCTACTCAACCAAAAGACAATTCATTTATGAAAACGGCCAAAAGCAAGATGACTTAATTTACAGGTAACGGTTAACCCCGACTAAGCCAATGGTCTCAACAAGTGCCGTTCATTAGCAAATCGGATAATTTCCAGACTAATCTGGTCAACGAGCCAAAGCCCATGTGATGCAGAATTATTGATCGATAAGGCATTTATTTTTTGTTTACCTTTCATTGTTACTAGCATGTTCGCGGTACTAAAGTATAAGAAAATAATAGCGAAATAATTATAGAAAACCTTCCATATTATAATAATATGGTATCGCAGATTAGCAAGTCAAACTTATATTTTAAACTTATAGTGCGTGGGCGGATAATCGTGGGCGAGACAAATGCGTAGTTATCAATCTGTCGACTGCCGAGTGGAAAACGAAAAACTGTAACTCTAAATTTTCTTTCATTTGTCAATTTCCGATTTAGACCGTGGCTGGTCAGTATTTTGAATGTTTTCTGAGAATGACATTACTTAACTGTAGAATATCAACATCAGCGGTTAGGATTTTGGGTGTTTTTAGGCAAACAAGGGGAGATTTGAGACTTTTTCGCGGGCACATAAATTTTTTTTGAAATTCGAGGAGGGGCGGAGGTGGATTTCATGGATTCGTCAAGTCAAGTTTGAATTTTTTTATTAACTCCAAGAAGGAAATGTGTGCCCACATATTACGCTAAATGGCAAAATCCAATTTGTATTATACATTTGTGTAATATACAAAAATGTGTATATACAAAAATGATCAAATATTAAAAATCGGTGATAGACGGGTCTGATGGAATTGCGCTGTACTCGACACCTGTTTCCATGGGAGTTAATAGGTTGCAGCAAAACTGAAAGCATATTCGAAACCTAGAATCTGACTATTTAAACTCTTTACTGCCATTCATGTCAAAATCGAAGTTCAGCCTTATTTTAAATAAAAAGTGGAGTAAAATCGGGTATCACACGACTGGTCCTCGGTCTCCATTGGTACAAAACTCGACTGGTACACTATAGCGACTGGTACCCCGATTCCACTCGAATT
>SCLG01000020.1:463443-476699 GCA_004367875.1 Oikopleura albicans
CCTTTTGTTGTCGCTAATTTATGCTCCGATAACACCGTGGGATATGAATCTGACCGCTTTGGTTCATGAACAAATAAGCACAGAGAACATTCAGTACTACAAATCTCAATATACAAAAAAAAAATATACGAGAAAATCTTTCTAAACGGCCTTATCAAGAGATAAGAACGAGTCTACTAATTCAAGAGACTTAAACACGACCGAAAATGGAGATAGTATGCATTTTTCATAATCAATGTCACAAAAGTGTAATGTGTTGCAATCAGGTTCAGACTGAGCCTTCTAAATAAGACAGCCAAATTACTGCCGTGCAGTTCCTCCACAATGACTTTGTATACTGACCAATCGAAGTAAGTGTTGGAAACATTGGCAAAGTGATGTTTTGAAAAAATGTCACCTTACTTGGCACCCTTCCTGTAGTCAGTTTTGTTCGGGTCGAAAAGTTAGATTTTGAAGTTTTTTTGATGTCAATTGTGTCAAGATCTTGTCAGAGGGTTAAAATGTGGAAAATAAAATTCCAAAAATCTCTTTGGCCAGCCCTAGAATTTTCTGAAGGTCAATTTTTTTGAACCTTCTAAAATTCTAGAGCTCACTACAGACATTTTGCGAATTTTATTATTTTCACATTTTTATACTTACTTTTTAAGCAAAATTAGGTTCACTTATTTTTTAAGCAAAATTAGGTTCAAATTAAACGACCCCTATTCCGAATAGGCTATTCGCCAAAAATAATAAATGGACCGTTTGGGCAAAAAATAGGGACCAAAACTTACGTCGACTAACATCAAGCGGGATATTTAAGCAGATAAAAGTTTTATCATAAAACAACCAGAGCAAAAAAATATTTTGAAAAACGATTATTTTTAACGCAACAAATTAAGTTCAAAATTGCACGTTAGAAGGGCGAATGTTACGTTGGGATCTTTCAATTTTAAGATAAGGCGAATGCTTATTTAACCATAAAAGTTGATAAATCCTTTATATCTTTGACATTAGAAATTTGAATAAAACTGTTTCATGTTAGAAGTTCTAACCCAAGAAGAATCAAATTTTAGCTAATTTTATAAAAGGCCTTTTACAGATATTATAAACAGGCAAAAATCATGTTTATTTTAGAACGTCAAAGTTTGTGTGAAATAAAGATGAAATAGAGTTTTAAAATACAAATTAGAATAAAAATTAAGGATAAAAATAACTTTTTAACGACTAGTCAATCATGTAACTGGTGAGTCACTCATGTTGTGTACAAACTGAATCCAAAAATCACTAGACCCCATTTTTGACGCACGTTTTATGTTTTTATTACTACACCACCAAACCATTTGACTTAACACCATTTGGCTTAACAGTTTGCATTTGACTTAACAGTTTGCAGTTGAATTAACACTTTTTTTGTCGTTTTTTTGTCTTTTTTTTCCAGCATTTCCGCTTGGGGTTTACCACGCCGCCTGAGTGTTTATCAGGCCGGTTTTGGAAGGAGAAAGTGTCCTGACAAACCCTAAGGCGGTGTCTAACAATTTTTTGGATTTTTTGGTTCATTATATTGTTTTATATCATTTTTTTATAGTTTCAAGTTTTCCAGGGTTTTAACGTACGCACTACCGATGTGGCTTAGCAGTTTGCATTTGACTTAACAATTTGCATTTGAATTAACACCTTTTTTCGGAAAAAAATGTGTTAAGTCAAATGGTTAGGTGGTGTATTTACGGCGTTAGCTATTTTTATCGAGCATGGCCAAGTTCATTTGACTAACAATTTCTAGAATAATTGAGATTTCTAAATTGACATATAAATTGAATTTAATAAAATTACTGTTTCCATGACTGACTGGTCCTTAAATGTGTTTAAACAGTGTTGTTTTATATGTTTTTGAAATTGTGATTTATAATCTCTCAAATATGTAATATAGTACACCGCCTACCTACTTAATTTCACAAAACTTAAGTTAACAAAACTTTTGGAAACGCCAGATGTTAACTTACATGCATTTTGTTAGCGTAAGTTAATTTGTGTAACTTACGTGGTGTTAACTTAACGTAGGTAGGTGGTGTATTGCGTTCTAAATATAGGGAAAAATAAGTTATAAAATTACATTATTTCGGAAACCAAGTTTTTGGAAAAAAACTTTTTGTGAGAAATAATTACAGCGCACTTGACCTAATTCGGCTACTTGAACTACTGGAACAGACAAACTGTTTGACCCAACAAGTTTGATTATATTTTGGTCCCAAAAATCAACCCTGTTCATCATAAATTTTTGATAAATTCATAAATAACTCAAATCCGGATTTTTCTGGGTCAAAGCTGTTGATTACAACGTCCGGTGAATTGCTTTTTGTCCTTCCTCCCGTTTTTTTTTCGTCATTTTTTGATCTTCTTTCTAAAGAATACAGACATCAGAAGTTGAAGTACCCGTCAAGCACCAGCGGCAAACCATTCCGGACGTTTGATAAAGGATTTCTAAATCGAAATTCAAAACCGCAATATTTTACAAATTGGCTTCTTTTTGCCTTTTTTCGTTTTTTTTTTTGTGTTTTATGTTTTTTGGTGCTACGTTTTAGAGTGCTAAAAGTATTCACCCTAAACGGATGTTTTGGAATTCACATCAGATAGCTGTGAAAAACGATTGCCAACAGACAAAGTGGCTTTGTCTGATGCATGATACATTCCGAACAGCGGTTTAGGGTGCATGGCATAATTTTCGCCAGTGCATTTGGTGCTCTAAGATGTGAGTATTTTCACTTGAATGTATTTCATTTACAAGCAGGTTAGCTAAGCTCGAGAATGTTGTCTAATGTATATACTGATTTTTTGCGTCAAATAGCAAATAGTAAAACCTATTAACCTTACATAAACATTCAGAGGGTTGCGTAATTCGAAACACAATGCTGAAGATATTCTAAAAAATCATCAAAAATAATTTCACACTAGTCGATCAACTAAAATCTAAATAAAAACTATACCGCAAATTGGAGACACGGTACGTTGAGAGAATATCAGAGTTATAGAGGATTGTCATTTTGATATTTAGTGAGCCTTGAACTTGACAAAAAAATACAAAAATTCAAATACAGGTTTACCCTCATGCAAATCGGCGGGGCGTTTCTAGAATAGAGCAATTTTCTTTTTTTTCTTGCAATGGGGTGCTCCTATTGGCCAATATCATTTTAAAATATGCCGACACGGTATACTAGAAACGCGCAGCCGATTTTCATGAGACTAAACCAGTAGAACTAGTCTAGAAATTTCCAAGACATTTGATTCGCTTTTTCTGTTAACAAAGCGTACCAATAAAACACACAATTGTGTTTTTTCGATTTTCGAAATAATGTGCCTGAAAAAAAAATGAGAAAAAAAACGTCAAGAAGGGCGATTCCCCCAGTTTGATCATCGTGATTTTCAATTTCTCAATAGGAAATCTGTTGTGATCGGCTAGATAATTGAGATTGACTACTATGAACATAGTCCTCGGCTTACGATTTTTTGTCTTGTTTAACTATCTGGAGCCACTCTAACGGAAATTATAGACACGGTACCTTTAGACAGTTAGAGTAATTGAGGATTGTCATTTAGATGTTGAGTGATGGATTGTTTCTTTCATCCCTTTCATGTAATCAAAATCTTAAATTCGGACGCTCTTGGTAATCTACTCTACTGCGCTGATAGTAGACAGTGCACGTGTACTGGTCCGGGAGATAACGTTATGTATAACAACGTAAGCATAATATTTTTATGATGTGGATGATAAGCATCACTTCCCTTTTCATTGAAAATTTCAGTTGCGATTTTTGGCTGACCTCTCTTTCACTATCTTTTTGTGTAGTTTAAATATTGTATCCTGTATATTATTTTAAAACCTCAATTAGAAGGTTATTTTTTGCTTAATATACTTACCGAGAAAAAAAAATAAGCGGTGGTAGCCTTAAGAGTCATTTATCAGGTGACCCGTTGAAGTTGGCCAAAAACTGGATTAAGCAACAACAATCCACTTTTGTATTTCGAGTATAATAGTAACTTTTAAAAATTTTAAACTAGATCACCTAACCAGTTATCTTAACAATTTAAAATAACGGAATTTTCTTATCATAATTGCGTAAAGCGTTTAGTAAGATAATTGGAAATCGCGATATGTTATGGGCCATAACTTATGGCTGAAAAGTTTTAAAGTTAACCCAACTTTGTTAAGATAACTGGTTAGGGGTTGAGTGTACTGGAAAAATTTGTTTTACTCATTACTTATTAGTCATAACTTGACAATCTCGTATTAGCCTATGACTCATTGCACATAATTTACTCAGAGCCTATTACACATAGTCCATAAAATCTTTCAATATACCTCGTGTTACAGCTCAGACTGTTTAGCTTTGTACAGTGTTTATGTCATGTTGAATTGTTAACACCACAGTAGCTAGGCGTAGAAGTCTGAGCTTGAGCACACGCTATCAGACAAAAAACATTTATCAACGTTACAGTATCCCACAAACTATAAATGAATTCGGATAACATCTTGTTCTTTTTTCTAAAGCAAGTGACGTAAAAAGTACAAAAAACGTTAAAAAAGCAATCAAACAAATCGGTAACCGAAATGAAAAAAAAAATGCTCGAAATGCATATTAATACTTGGTAAAGCCACATTGTACAACAAGTCACAAGTGTACTAAAAAGAAGCGTTATCATTTTTTGCAATTAAAAAAGTCATGTTAAACATACTTGAAATGTAAATTACAATCAACAAAACTTTACTGTATCAAAATCTTTTGTGCTTCAAAAAAATACGGAAGAAAAATAATGCACAAAGATGAAACAGAAACTTCTTGAATTTCACCTTTTTGATGTAGCTAATTCAATAGTCATATACTGAAAATATATTCGGAAAATTTCTAATTCAGATTTTCATGTTACGACATTGCGTTCTCCTTATATCTTTTTTTNCTTTTTTCATATTCAAAAACAATGGCGAACATGTTTTTTCGTATTTGAAAGAAAACGTTTCCTAAGATTGCAAAAAACAGAAATCAGCATTTAAATGCAAAAAGTTGTTTGTTGTTAAAATAATTCGATGGTAATTTTTGGTTTCTTAGAAACTATTTTATACACCAGTTATCTTAACACTTTTCAGACCAAAACGTATCGCGATTTCTAATTACCTGACCAAATGCCCTACTCAATTATCTCAATAAAATTCAATTATTTTAACACTTTTTCAACACAAGACTTGTTACGATAACTGGTTACGTGAAGTACATGATGAATAAAGTAATTTATTCTGCTTATCCAAACGCATTTTTAAATCCAGTTCAAGACAAGTCTTGAGTTCGCACAAAAATAACAATTGCCAAAAACGAAGATGCCCACTTGAAAAAGAATAAAGATCTTGAAATCGCCACACATTCAGAAAAAGAGTGTGGCGATTTCAAGTAGGTCCGAAAAGGCTTCAGAACAAACAAAGTGCCTTAGTTTCAATTATCGCGGAATAAACGTTTTTTTCGAAACTGTTGATTTTTAATTTACAAAGGGTGCGTAGTTAACTGTACACACGAAAATTTTGACAGTTGGACGGTGATTAGAAAGTAAAATCTTATTAAAACTTTCCTACATAATTTGTCTAAATTAGTAGACGCTAAATGTTGGCCTTATGGAGACCGGATACGGTAAACTGCCTTCCCTCTGCATAAAATCAGTAAAAAATCATTATTTTTCACCTTTTTGACTCAAAACTCTGTGCAAAGTGTTGATTCACTAATATTATTTTGGCAAATGTTTTGGCAAATTTTTTTTTTCGCTTTTTTTTTGCTTGAATTGTCTTTATTAGGTAAAAATAGCTTTTAAGTGAAAATGTCCCGTTGAATTTCGGGACCTGGAAAGTACTTAAAATGGTTCGGGAAAGTCGGGATTTACGAAAGCTAAACGAGGCTGTATATCGTTACCTAAAAATATTTTTTTTTACGAACTTTTTTAAAAGTTGTTCAGCACTGAACAAAGATGGTCCTTTTTTTGAAGGTTTCGTAAATCCCGACATTCCCGAACCATTTTAAGTACTTTCCCGGTCCCGAAATTCAACGGAACATTTTCACTTAGAAGCTATTTTTACCTAATAAAGACAATGCAAGCAAAAAAAAACCGAAAAAAAAAATTTGCCAAAAAAATTTTAAAAAATATTAGTGATTGTAGTTAATGAGGCCCTATCTACGTGGCGCGGATAGAGCCGTTAAACTTTGTCTTTAGAAATTATGGACATATATTCCGCGTACTATCGCCGATAATTAATCAGCGGTTTTAAATAATAATTGCACGGTTTTAATGTTTTAATGTTTTAATGTTTTAATTAATAATTGCACGGTGCCATTTTTTAGCAGCAATTCATACGGTTTTATTAAATTTATGATGATTCTGGTGAAAATCTGGTTGAACTCAAAGGCAACATCCAATGATTGGACTTCCTAGACCTTCAGGTGCAATCAAAGTTTATGATAGTACACCGCTTCCCGTTGAAAAGAAAACCACATAAGTGCGTTTTCTGCCCGACAGAAAATACTGAAATTAGATTAGATAGGTATAGCTTGGCTAGAGGGAAAAGTGGCTATATCTACGAAACACTTTATTTAGGGTATTAAAGAAAAAAACAAATACTTGTAGAAATATAATTCATAATATTCATAATATGTCCGTTGTTATCATTCAATACCTGATAAAAAGAAGTAAAACTAACAGCGCTCTGCGTAGGCGGTTCAAAATATAAGAAAATCAACCAACAAATAGCAACTTTTGGCTTTAAGCCAATACAATAAATACAATAAATTATTGTCGATTATCGAAAAAATTGAATTTTGATACATTTTTTGATTATCCAAGTTTCAAAAACTCAAAACTGAAAAATAAACATCTACTGCGTGGGCGGATAGGTTGGAAAATCGGTCACCGAAAACGGAACAGAAACGTAACGAACACGAAATAATGAAAGCAGACGGGTTGAAACATAACGGCGCACCTGGTAAATTTGTTAGATTTTTTTATCCGCTTACTCTTTTTCATGGCTAGTAAGTTTTGTTTACCCTAAATAAATTGAGATAAAACATGTCACTTTATTTAAAAGGTCAGCCCTGAACAGATAACATGTCGGCCACAGAGTTAAGTAATTTCAACGCTAACTTTTTGCTCGTTGGACAATTTGCTAAACGTCCGTTTTCCTATGAACACACGAAACGTGCGTATGTTCGCCGCCGAGTCACTGTGTACTTTTTTTTTTGACTGTTGTTATCTCCAGATCAATTCTTGCCCACAATTTATTTTGACTAATTCATCGCGTAATTTCGTGCGATAGGGGCTGCCCCCAGACGAGTGGTTAATAAAACTAAGAGTGGGAAATACCCTATCAATTATATAATCTGTATTTTCGTTTTCAGGTGTTTTGGTGTTAAACAAAAAGCATATTAAAACAATATGATTTTTTTTTTGAGATCACATGCATCCGAATATAAAAATCTAGAACATTGCAAGTTAAACGTGAATCAACATCTTAGTCGGAATATGGTCTTGATTTATCTTTTCAAACTACCGGTTGAGTTTAATGAAAATCGGCCGAGCATTTCTAGATTGGTTGTAGATGACTTCGATTAATTTGTCAGGGTGTCTCTTACTTGTGTCGCCCACACTACCAATACAGAAACTATCAAACAATCTAGAAACGCTCGGCCGAATTTCATGAAACTCGACGGGTAGTTAATCTTGTTTCGTAGGTTTTCATTCAATAGTTTTTGATTATGCAAATTTTGAAATTTATTGTTAACGTACTTCCAAAGAAACGTAGTAATTTCTGATCAAAATCTTTTTTGCGAAAATAGGGTATTTCCTACTCTTAAGAAAAAAAAATATTAAACATCATTAGGAAAGCGAATGTCAAACGCGAGAGACTTTCCAATTACGGCATATACGGGCCGAATTTGAAGTTCGAGTTTTTTTTTCTACTGATAAGATCGCCACCCCGAAAATTTATGAATGATGACCCGGTTTTTAAAACGCGAGCGTTATCCGGTCTATCAAATAAAGAAAGAAATCTCTTGGAGATCTTAGTGCTTTCAATGAACACGAGCAATAACCCCGTAAAAGTCACACAAAAACGAATTCGAGCCAAAGTTGCATTAACAGTACATTTGCCTAATATCTCTCAAACATACAGCAAATAGAACAAATATGTTTTTTTTCATCTTTTAATCTAATCCACATAGTTAACCAAAACTTTGCTCGAAAAAATGCCCAACAGACCATTTAGACCCTACTAATAAGCGTTTCACATTAATTTCCGCCATCTTTCCTCCCGCATTTTCTAGATGGCTATATTCAAGTGTTGATGGAAAAACTCGAGTTTGGCTATGCGAAAAAAACGGCGGAAATTCGTGTAAAACGCTGAATACAGGCAGTTTAGTAACAATACCTTCCGCAACGAAATACGTATTCGACCCGCCGAACATTTAGTAACCACGAGATATTTACACGCCTTTCCCCTTTTTTCATTTTTTCTCAAATTTTTTTTACCAGAAAGAACCCAAAACTTTACAGCCCCAATAAAAATTTCGAAAAAATGGTTAACGAGAACAGTCCGTAAATTACAGAGTAAGTGAAGATCAGGCCGTGAAACGGTGTGTAAGTGGCGTGATCGAGAGACCGAATGAATCTGTAGCCTGCGTGATTACCAAACTGTTGTACCAACACCAAAAGGAATTCTCTTTTTTTTTCCAGGTAATCCGACAGGCTACAAGCCATTCAGCGATAATTAATTTCAAATGAAAAACAACCTGGTATTTTTTAGTTGCATACAGACTGTAGTTATGAAATATTACCTTTGTTCAATTCTAGAAAAGGTTATAAAAATCGAAACAGGCGAGGTAACTGAAAAAACAAGTTTATTTTTTTTTTTTTATTTGAAACGACAAGAGAAAATTATTACCAGAATAGTAATTTATTTTGTACAGATAATATACATTTAAGGACCGGTCAATGTTTTGCATACCGACCATCGCAAAGTATAATGATTGCGTAATTCTTGACACCATAGACTATGGACCATAGTCTATGGTCCATAGTACGTGAACTTGGACAAAGTGATTGTTGTCTATTTGATCAAAATGAAATAAACATACTACAGTTCTGTCGCCCTTTCCGTGACTCATAAGGCCTAAAATCAAGAAAACAGCTCTGAAGAAAAAGACGATAGGATTGTATAATGACAGTGTTTTTCATTTTTTTTGCAAACACTTTGGCAAAATCTTATAGTTTAAGGAGGTCACCAACGAAGTAAACGGTTTTCAAAGCGAATATCTTCGAACAAAACGGTTTTCGCGGAAATTTCACGAAAAGGTTTCTTTGAATATGGTGCGTAATCTGAATATGGTACACAACAAGAACTACACAGGTTAAGTACTTAACCGTCCACTAAAATTTTTTCAAAACTGGACGATTAAGCCGGTTCCGGACGGTTAAGCCGGTAGTGCGTAGGCGACTTTTTTGGGGAAATTAAAAAAAAAACGAAGTGGACGGTTAAGCAAAAATAGCCATTTTATATAAAAAACTTGATCTCCTATAACTCGTGACTCTTTTCTATGACTATTATTTCTTACTATTTTATACTTTTTTACTCAATTGACCATTGAAAAAGTTTTAATATTGCTATATGACATTAATTTTTGAGAAACTTTTCAAAATAATTTACTAAAAAACGGACGGTTAAGCCAAACTGGACGGTTAAACCGGTAAGGCGTAGGCGTTAGCTCTGAAAAAACATTAGCTAAGAGTGGACGGTTAAGCCGGTTCCGGACGGTTAAGTAATGGACGGTTAAGTATTTAACCTGTGTATTTACTGTATTTCAGAAACGTTTTGGAAATTTCTCATTCTTCTCAGCTCTTCAAATCGGTCTTCAAGTTCAAGCTCAAATCGGTCACTCAGCGTCCAATCAATATCAAACTTTTGCTTAAATAATAACTCTTTAATTATCGGTTTTACCGTTGCTGTCAGCATACGCTTTTTAACGCTTGATTTTGTCGGCACCCAAGTCACAAATGCGCATTTTTTCGTTTTTAGTTGAACATCATTGAAATTGTAGTTTTTGGTCAAGGTCAAATCGTAGACAAAAAAGCAGCAATTTTNGAAAATTTTCCAGCTAAAACGCCTACGCATGTACTCATTAAGCAGTCTATTTGCTATTTACCGGTAGGTTTCCAGAAAAATTTTTGTGCCGATTAATAGGTTACCCTGTGTATAGCTCAAAGAACTCACTTGACCTTGTAGCGGTCAAAATGACGAATGTTAAAACATAAATAACCTAAGACGTCTTGCGCCTACGCATGTTCCCATTAACCGGACTATTTGCCGTTAACCGACAGGTTTTCAAAAAAATTTTGGTGTCGGTTAACGGCGCACCCTGTGTATATCATATAGTAGCATTATTTTCGCTTACAATAATCGAAACAATTTGATTTTTGATACATTTCTTGTTTATTCAAGTTTCAAAAGCTCAAGACTGAAAGATAGAAATCAAATGCGTGGGCGGATAGGAAATTCGGTCACCTGAAACGGAACAGAAACGGAACGAACACGAAATTATGAAAACAAAGGGGTTGAAACATAACGGCGCACCTGGTAAATTTGTTTGATTTTTTTATCCGCTTACTATTTTGCATGACTAGTAAGCATTGCTTACCCTAAATAAATTGAGATAAAACATGTCACTTTATTTAAAAGGTCAGCCCTGAACAGATAACATGTCGGCCACAGAGTTAAGTAATTTCAACGCTAACTTTTTGCTCGTTGGACAATTTGCTAAACGTCCGTTTTCCTATGAACACACGAAACGTGCGTATGTTCGCCGCCGAGTCACTGTGTACTTTTTTTGACTGTTGTTATCTCCTGATCAATTCTTGCCCACAATTTATTTTGACTAATTCATCGCGTAATTTCGTGCGATAGGGGCTGCCCCGAGATGAGTAGTTAAAAACTAAGGGTGGGAAATACCCTATCAATTACATAATCTTTATTTTCGTTTTCAGGTTTTTTGGTGTGAAACAAAAGCATATTAAAACAATAAAAGTTTTTTGAGATCACATGCATCATAATCTAAAAATCTAGAACAATGTAAGTTAAACGCGTTTAAACGTGAATCAACATCTTAATCGGAATGTGCTCTTGATTTATCTGTTCAAACTAGTGGCCAAACTACCGGTTCAGTTTCATGAAAATCGGTCGCGCGTTTTTAGATTGTTTGTAGATGTCTTCGATTAATTTGTCAGGGTGTCTCTTACTTGTGTCGCCCGCACTACCAATACAGAAACTAACAAACATTCTAGACACGCTCGGCCGAATTTCATGAAATTAGACGGGTAGTTAATCTTGTTTCGTAGGTTTTCATTCAAGAGTTTTTGATTATGCAAAGTTTAAAATTTATTGTTAACGTACTTCCAAATAAACGTAGTAAATTCTGATTAAAACTTTTTCGCGAAAACAGGGTAATTCCTACTCTTAATAAAAAAAATTAAACATCATTAGGAAAGCGAAAGTCAAACGCGAGAGACTTTCCAATTACGGCATATACGGGCCGAATTTGAAGTTCGAGTTTTTTTTTCTACTGATAAGATCGCCACCCCGAAAATTTATCAATGATGACCCGGTTTTTAAAACGCGAGCGTTATCCGGTCTATCAAATAAAGAAAGAAATCTCTTGGAGATCTGAGTGCTTTCAATGAACACGAGCAATAACCCCGTAAAAGTCAAACAAAATTAATTCGAGCCAAAGTTGCTTTAACAGTACAAATTATTGCCTAATATCTCTCAAACATACAAAAAATAAAATAAAAATTATTTTTTTATCTTATAATCTAATATTAATCTAATTCACAGAAGTTAACCAAAACGTTGCTCGGAAAAATGTCCAACCGATCATTTAGGTCATTTCTTAACACGACTTATATGCACACGACTTGGTTTTTCGTCGATTAAAGGCATAAGGAGGCCCCGTAGGGCAGAATTGGTATTGCTGACCCCCCTTCAACTTTTCGACAAAATTCCATTCGCGGTATTGTTTTTGTGTAGGCTAGATATTTCAAACAGCTCTCTAGGGGGCCCTGGTGGCCCAAATCCATTTTTTAATAGTCAGATCGACAAAGTTTGAGAAGCTCTACAACTTGGCATTACCAGTTTTTCCATAATTATTGTGAATTTTTAACTGTGTGCATACGACAAGATAATGTTCACGAGAATATAGTTTATATTGTACAGATAATATACATTTAAGGACCGGTCAATGTGTGCATACCGACCATCGCCAAGTATAATGATTGCGTAATTCCTGACACCATAGAACGTGAACTTGGACAAAGTGATTATTGTCTATTTGATCAAAAATGAAATAAACATAATACAGTCCTATCGCCTTTTTCATGACATCGTCGCATGACTTATAGGGCCTGAAATCTGTCAACAAACGGGATTTTTGTCCAGAAAACGGCTGTAAAGAAAAAGGCGATAGGACTGTATAATCACAGTGTTCGTCATTTTATTTTTTTTTGTTTGCAAACACTTTTTGACAAAATCCGATAGTTTAAGCAAAGGTTTTTCATATTCAATATTTTCAAAAAAAAACGGTTTTTGCGGAAACTTCACGAATATGATACGGAATCGGAATATGGTGCACAAAAAAAATTCATGAACTGTATTTACTGTATTTCAGAAACGTTTTGAAAATTTCGCATTCTTCTCAGCTCTTCAAATCGGTCCTCAAGTTCAAGCTCAAATCGGTCACTCAGCGTCCAATCAATATCAAACTTTTGTTTAAACAATAAGTCTTTAATTATAGGTTTTACCGTTGCTGTCAGCATACGCTTTTTGACACTGGATTTTGTCGGCACCCAAGTCACAAATGCGCATTTTTTCGTTTTGAGTTGAACATCATTGAAATTGTAGTTTTTGGTCAAGGTCAAATCGTAGACAAAAAAACAGCAATCTTTTTCGGGGAAATTTTCAACCACATCATTCCAGCTTTCGCCATTTTGTACCGTAAGGTTACATTCTAATTTATCCAAAGTATCGGCAACGGACATAATGAAACCTTTGGTACTATTCTCGCGGACATTCTTCCACTGGTCGAAGCACTCGTCACTGATTGAAAAATCTTTGATAAGTTTCATGGTTTCTCCCAAATTTTATGTTCTAAACCTGTGTACTTTTTTTCAAGTGAAACTTTAAGCGTATGTGCTCTGTTTATATCCAA
>SCLG01000020.1:518573-534307 GCA_004367875.1 Oikopleura albicans
TTGTCCCCGCACCACTCGCCGGCAAAAGTGGTAAGTTTCTTCAATCGCTGGAGCGGGTGTCGTGGTGGGACTTTTTTATCGTCGGCGACGGCAAGGGCAAAAACGGTTGGAGCAAAAACTTTCATATTTCTTTTTTTGGTGTCTCTGAAACCTTATCGGTACTCTGAATAGTGCTAAATTGTGGAGATGTTTTATTTATAGTTCCGAAGGCCATCTATAGCACTCCTTTATCAGACAAGGTGGCGGTCGACTGATCTAGTGGTGCATAAACTGATTGCAAGCGGCGCTGTTTTTTTACAATCACTGAGGTGTTTATCAATATTCTACTATTTTATGACGCGTGTTTCGTAAGTACGAAATTCTTAAAGTCAAAATCTTTAAGTGAAAATCTCGTAATAAAATCAGGGCTGTTCATGATAATTATGATTCTCAAATGATTGGTTATAGTTACAAATATTCTTCAATTTTTGGAAAAATTACGAAGACTTAATTTGAGTTTACTTGACACGTTTAGTTCGTCTTTAATTTAGAGGCATACAAAAATTATCTTTGGCATGAGCCTTTTGGCGTAAACTATGTGACAAAATGGAGAAGCCTTCCGGCGCGAAGGTTTGTCATGAGATGAGTCATTCAAAGATATCTGGTGTTAACATATACAGAGGGTAGGCCAATTCCGGAACACCCCATTCCGGAACAGTTACCGGAAAAAAGTCCAATTCCGGAACGCTTTTTTATTTCAAAAAGGATTTGAAGTCCAATTCCGGAACGAAAAAGTCTAATTCCGGAACGCTTTTTGGGCTAAAAGTCCAATTCTTGAGCAAAAGGGGACTTTGGTTTGAAATTGCAAAGCGTTCCGGAATTGGCCTACCCTCTGTATGAGTTAAAGGCGTAATCGTAAAATTGAGAACTTCGAAATGGAGAAAAAAAAGAAGAAATTTCCTTCATTTTTCGATTTTTTCCGGATTTTCCGTTCTCGGGTTACTTAGTTCGGAGTTTTCCTTTCCGTGTTCATGTTTGACCAAATACAGGGAGTTCAAAAGTCTAAAAAGGATAAAAGTTTTTTTCGTATCTAGGTTTCTCCGGTTATGGAGTTCTCCATTTTTTTATTGTGTCACTTACACAACTGTTGAACGTCACATTGGTCAAAAATTTGTCAGATCGTTTAAATATAACGCGTTTATTCTGAGGTTTAAATAAATTCATAAAAGAAAGCAGAAAAACATGAACACAAAAATAAACCTATTTACTTTTCATGAACTTTTATTTTATGTGTTTTGATGAACCGATCCTTAAATGCCGACCCGATCCTTGTTTGGCGAACCCAGGATAAACATATTTTTATACTGATACTTTATGAAAACATGTTTTTTGACTAAATTTTTAAGACTAAATTGATGCAACTAATGACCAGATATACGCAATCATTTTGTTAATATTAGCGACGCTTATTTGGGAGGGACAGACCCTTATTTGGCAAAAGCGAGCCTTATTTTAGTGGCCCTTATTTAAGGGACCTTTATTGGGTAACCCGCCTGCACTTGACATTTTACTATACTTCAATCCATATGAAATTAATTTTGATGTTTTAATTCAAATTACGCTAAGTCTTCTTGAATACTGTAAAAGTACAATTATTCATCATCGGCCAATTGTTCTAATCTTGACCAGCGACATAATGCATTGACGTATCTCCGAATTAACCTTGTCAAAAGTTTTAAAAAATGCAAAGTTGGTATAGCGCCGCTCACAAATGTATTATTCTCCATCTGGGAGCTAATGCTAACGGTGCTGTGCGATCAGTACACCGCCACCTTGCCAAATAAACGAACACGATAGATGGCCATCAAAACTATAAATAAAAAAAATCTCTCCACATCATCACTATTCAGAGTACCGATAAGGTTTCAGAGAGACAAAGAAAAAAATATGAAAGTTTTTGTTCCAGCCGTTCTTGCCCTTGCCGTCGCCGACGATAAAAAAGTCCCACCACGACACCCGCTCCAGCGATTGAAGAAACTCACCGCTTTTGCCGGCGAGTGGTGCGGGGACAATTTGACCGATAAACAGGCCGACAACTGGGTGCCAAAATTCGAGGCTAACAGCGCCCGTATGGAACGTCGTTTTGAATTGTGCGGATATTATGATGACCAGTCCGAGCACGGTGGCCCCCGTGAGCGACGTGAAGCCGAGGAGATCGAACGTTACGACCAAGCCAACCCAATGCGCGGAATTCAACAAATCACACGTGGTTTCAGCAAGTGGGCTCAACGATACATTGCCGACTGTAAAGTCCAACCGGCAAAACAAGTCGACCGTATGGCCAAATGGTACGGACAACTCCTCGGCAAACTCCAGGACAATATGACCACCGAGGAACCAGCTACCGAACCACCAACGGAACCACCAACGGAGCCACCAACGGAACCACCAACGTATGCACCAGCCTCCACATATGGATATTAAATGAATTTAAAATCAAATCATTTTGCACTACCTATTACATCGAAAACGATTATTGATGAAAACCTTTGAAAAATCTAAGCGTTTCTATTGGTTAATCATTTGGGACGATGTATAATAGAGTTAAAAACGTTTCCCTGCCCACTGTTTGGTAAACACTGTTGGACACAAAACAAAACACTTTCTGTAAATATCTACCATGGTTAAGAAAAGGAATTTAGTCTTGGGCCTGATCAAGTTCTCAATTCGTTTTTCTTAACCTGTAATATTTTATATTACTTTCTTTGCAAAAAAAACTCGAAAAACTAATAAAAAAATTCTAAAAATCTATTGGCTTTGTTATATCCGGAGAAAAAGGCAAAGAATTGAACACTTAATAGAATTGTGTAGTGCACTTTTTTCAAGACGCTTGTAAAGTATAAAAAAATCCTAATTAAGGACGGTTTTACCTGTTGTTAACTCGCAGGGGGAAGTGCGTGTTAATAGACACGCAAAGTGCTTTTCTCCTACGGGTTCCCAAAAACTCCTTCCCCCTGAGAGTTAACAAACTCAACGTTATAGAAAAACGCTCCCGGAAGTGTTCAGAAGCAAACAGTTGTGCAATTTTAATGTATACCGTTTGAAGCAAACATAATATTGAATAACTTGATGTCAAATCCACCGTAAATTGCATAATATTAATTTGATTATTATATAAGCACTTTTCCGAGTATTTCATTGACTACATGCGCTGCATAGGATTACCCATCAAAATGTTATAATTGTTCTGGTGAATGAAAAATAGCTACTTACCGGCTAATGGACGGTACAGTCATTTAAGTTAAAAATAAAAATGCAAAAAAACCCTTCTTTGAGGTGGACCTATATGCTATTAATTCACGGGCTTACTTAAAGTTCACGGGCTAGCTCAAGGTATTATTATTTGGATCGTCAATAATCACATGAACAGTCTTGGTGCTACTTCTATAGTATTGATATGATTATTCATTATATTGTTAAAAATAATTTTGGAGCTTTAATATATAATATATACTTATTGCGATACCATGTCCTGTAACGGGACTCCCGTTCATTAAATTGCAAGGTCGGGAAAATAGATTAGTTTTCTAGTTTCTTTCAAAATATTATTTGTCCTAGAGGTTGGACAAAAAAAAAGATTACACATTTTCTGGCACCTAGATTATAGGAATACACAGGGTGCGCCGTTATGTTTCACCCCGTTATGTTTCACTTGTTCGGGACAGTTCAGTTGTCCCCGCTCGTGCCGTTATGTTTCACTTTTTTTTAGAAAAATTTTCCAGCTAATCCGCCTGCGCCCTGCGCCGTTATGTTTCACCTGAGGAGCAAATAATTATTTTTTATACACAGGGTGCGCCATTATGTTTCACAAAAAAAAATCGGAAAAAAGTGAAACATAATGGCCCGAGCGGGAAATAGTGAAATATAACGGCGCAGTGCGTAGGCGAATTGGTCTGCATTTCACTGAGGTGAAACATAACGGCCCCTACGGGGAATTCTCTAGATTGTTTCAAATTTCTGTATACACTCAATATTTCGAGTTTGCGCTACAATCGAGCGCTAAAATTGATTAAAAACAGAGAAAAAAAATGGCGAAAAAGAAAAAAAACATTTTTATATAATTTATCGGTCGCAACAATGAATACCGGTACACCACTTCTTTAGTGGAACGCTTTTTGCTCCTAACATTTTGCGTTAACGCAATGCTTTTTTTCACCACTTTTAATCATTAAAAAGTACTTATCAGTTATTATTTTAAAAGTTTCTTGCTCTTCAAGTTGTATATATTTGTAGACAAAATGAAATAATTGTATAAGATTTTGTGCATTACTCTATTTGAAATTAAAATAAATTAAAATCGCCTTTGTATATTTTTTTTGTATCCCAAGTGAAACATAACGGCGCAGGGCGTAGGCGGATAAGCTGGAAAATTATTACGAAAAAAAAGTAAAACATAACGGCACGAGCGGGGACAGGTGAAACATAACGGCGCGAAACATAACGGCGCACCCTGTGTATCGATATAACTGGACCCTGGTAGTATTTTACTCATTTTAGTTTCTAAAAATAGCTCAAGAAAAATGAATTTCATACACCCCTTGTGCCGTTATCTTTTATTTTCTTTTGTAGAAATTAATTTACCACATATCTCTACATGTTAAGGTCTACGCCGCGCCGGTATCTTTAAATTTTCCATTATCTTACATTTTCTATTATTTGGTTTTGACAGATAACAGCACAGGAGGTGTACCATTCATCAGGAAATTGTAAAATTAACTTACGTGACGGAAATTTTGTTCTCAAAATTTATTTGTAATTAATCACGATTTTTATCACGTTAATTTATACATTATGTATTCCTTTATGCGGCATAAATTATGCCGCATTTGATCTCGAATGTATTTTTTTTTTTCGCCATTTTTTCTCTGTTTTCAAATCAATTTTTCAATATTTTAGCGCTCGATTGTAGCGTTTACTCGAAATATGGAAGGTAAACCGCAATTTGAAACAATCTAGACAAATCCCCGTAGGACCCGTTATGTTTCACCTCAATGAAATGCGGACCAATTCGCCTACGCACTGCGCCGTTATGTTTCACCTTTTCCCGCTTGGGCCATTATGTTTCACTTTTTTCCGAGTTTTTTTGTGAAATATAACGGCGCACTCTGTGTATTTGACCATAAAGCCAAAATCAATACCACCAACACTGTTCACGTGATGGGCAGTTCAATTTCACGTTTTTGACAAGTTCGAGTGGACGTGGGCAGTCGGCGGTGATACTTATGACCTTGGAAACACAACCATGTAACTAATCTAATCGTAGGTTTGGAACGTATTTTATAGCGTTTTCCTGGAAAGTACTTTTTGTAAACAACATGACTGATGGTCTTATTACTCGAGAAATAATCTATGAGCTGACTCATGGAAAAAATAAAATACTACACCACCTGCGCAGTTATCTGGCCGACATGTTCGCCGAAAAAATGTTTTGTTACGTAATAATGGCCAGATAACTGCGCAGGGCGTAGGCGGAATGTCTGGAAAATTATCGACATAAGACAGCCAGATAACAGCACGAGCGGGTAATTGCGCAATACCCAGTTGTTAATATCCAATTAGAGTCCGGCCAGATAAAAGCACGAGCGGGAAATTGCGCAATAACCTGTTGTTATTATCAAATGAGAGACCGGCCAGATAACAGCACGAGCGGGAAATTTCGCAATACCCTATTGTTATTAATAATTATCATCTAATGAGTCATATTACTCATAGTGTAATATAAGTTAATTGAACTAACAATACCTTATAAATAGGTACTAATATCATATCTTGGAGAGAAAAATAAGCAATTTACGTATGATTATGAATTTGAGTTAAATGAGTCATCGTTTGATTGTATGAAGAAATTCAACCCATTTCTCAAAGTGACCAGATAACCCGCAGTGCGCGGGCTGGTGAGACGCAAAATAGTGGCCGGATAAACCCACCGTGAGTGTGGTAAAGTTTATTTCTAAGTTTATTTTTAAGTAAAATTTATTTTTATAATTATAATTTTGAGTTAAAAATTTGTTTTTTTTTTCAAAAATTTTCGGCCAGATAACTGCGCAGTGCGTAGGCGAAATAGCGAGAAAATTTTCTTAAAATTCCGGCCACATAACGCCACGAGCGGGAATGTCGGCCAGATAACTGCTGACCAGATAACTGCGCAGGTGGTGTATGTGAATACTATATAAATTATAACCGCTTAGTTATAACATGTATCGCAGTGATTTTCAAACGCGAAAAAAATAATGTTACCACTTTTTGGTAACGTTGCTTGACAGCGCGTCTGAGGCCTATGTGGTCTATCGTTGGTCTTTTTGAGCATGCTCGGCCAATCAGCGAAAGGCGATTTCATTCTTTAAAAATATTTTTGTATTACACTCCTCCGCCTCTTAAGTGCCTCACCTGAGGAGAAATATGCATTTCCGCTAAACATTTTTCTCGCGTTTTAAAACCAGAACGATAGTATCTTACATGTATATTTATCTGACTTTTAGCAAATTGTCGTACATAACGTAAGCCCGCTTTATTGAGGTAAATCAAGAAATTCTTATCGGTTCATTATTAGTCTATCTGTTTAACAGATGTAGCAAAAAATTTCGAAATCCGTGTAAAACAGTCATCGCGGTCAATTTTGGGGTCAATTTTTATAACCAATACTGTGAAAATATTCGAAATTTAAACCCTTTGGAGTGTAATATCTGGAATTTCAGCAAGACCTATTAGAACTAGGTTGGATAGAAATGCCAGTCTAACAATAATAACATTACAACATTAATTACATGTTTAATTAAATAAACGACTTATAATAGAGCGCCACTTAATTACAAGATAAACGAATCTGTAGCTGACTGTTGATCAGCACACTGCCACCTGGTTTGACAAACCTTAACCATAGATGGCCACAAAACGTATAAATGCGAAATTCCAGCCCTACCACTTACTTAGAGTACCGATAAGGTTTCAGAGACAAAGAAAACTATATAAAAATGAAAGTTTTTGTTCCAGCCGTTCTTGCCTTTGCCGCCGCCGACGAGAAAAAAGTGCCGCCACGACACCCCCTCCAACGGTTGAAAAAGTTGAATGCTTTTGCCGTTGAATGGTGCGGTGAAAATCTCACCGATAGGCAAAACGATAACTGGTCGGCTAAATTTGAAGCCAACAGCGCCCGTATGGAACGCCGTTTTGAGCAGTGCGGTTTTTATGATGATCAGTCCGAACACGGTGGCCCCCGTGAACGACGTGATGCCGAAGAAATCGAACGGTACGACAAGACAAACCCAATGCGCGGAATCCAACAAATCACACGTGGTTTCAGCAAGTGGGCACAACGATACATTGCCGACTGTAAAGTCCAACCGGCAAAACAAGTCGACCGTATGGCAAAATGGTACGGTCAACTCCTCGGCAAACTCCAGGACAATATGACCACCGAAGAGCCAGCCACTGAACCACCAACTGAACCACCAACCACGGCCGGAAATGGATATTAAATCATAATTTGATTAACTTTTGAGAAACTTGTTCTTAATATAGTATGACCACTTTGAAATTTAAACGCTTTCTAGAAATTTTGAAAACTCATTGAAAAGACGTCTTCAAACTTTCGAGAACGCATGTCATTTTCAATGTAGTCAAAACGTATTTTGTGAACCCAAAAAATCGTCTCTAATTATAAACCATAAAACAAACGTTTGAAACAATCAACGTTTAATTTATTTCTGATAAAACGAGCTAACAATTATATGACGATTACAAAAATGAATAATTCCTTTCTGTCACTTATTGGTTATGCCAAAAAGACAACAAAAACTTTCTGTAAATATAATTCTGGTTAAGAAAAAGGAATTTTGTCTTGGGCCTGATAAAGATTTCAATTCGTTATTCTTAACCTGTCAAACTTTATATAAGATTCTTTGCAAATAAAATAAACCTTCAAAAATCATTTTATGTATTTTCACCTTCGCATATCACTACAAAGCAATTATAACATGGTTTTTTTTTGCCTAAAAGCACACATTAAAGTCACTTTTTTTCGTTCAAATAGGACGTCATTAGTCAGATTAGTCATAATTGCACTAAGTAGGGGTATAAACGCTGAAAAGGGATTAATAACAAAAAATAGTTACGTTTAGTAAAGAAAGCTTTGACGTCAAGGTAGATATTCACATAATATTCGTTTTTGTACTAAATAGGCATGTAGAAAAACTAATAACATAGAGCCCCAAAGTAAGGGCCGCTTTCTAAAAGCGAGGGCCACTCCTCAGAGTAAATTTTACCTTGACGGCCAACGTAGGGTGTTCAAGTCATAATTATTTTTGTACCAAATATGCATTAAATGAAAATAAATACAGAGGTCTTCAAAGTAAGGGCCCTCAAAGTGTCAGAAGTTACAATGACAAATAAAGGGTAGGTTTCAACTATAAACTACGCTAACTTGAAACCAAACGCACCCATTTTTGCACCAGTTTCCTGCATATATTTTCAAATAAATATGTATACGTTATTTACTGGTCGCGGTCTGAAAAAACGTCCTCAATAGAGTTACATGCCTTTTTCGGTTCACTAGTTTACTTTCAAAATCAAAATGTTTTTCCGTACGCTTCGATTCAGCTTTTTGAGAATTTAGCCATAAAGTCACAATGAGAATGAGAAAAAAATAATCACAGAACCGACTTATTTGGCATAAAGTATAATTAGTCTAAGGTGTTTTGAGTTATTGGTCTAAAAAAGATAATTTGACACAATCGTAAAACGGATATAGAGAGAAGCAAATGTGGAGAAAGTTTAATTTGGAAAACAGAAAAATAGTTCAAGGCTATTTTGACGGTTTTTTTTTGACATAAATCATGTTTAGATCTATTGTTTCAGTTGTTTGATGTGCTTCGATTTTTTTGTTTGTTGATAAAGGCTGATAAGGAAAAAGACCGATTCGAAAAAATGCCTCAAAATCTTCATTTGACTAGTTAGATACGATCAAAATTTAGCAAGTACTCAAATAAAGCCTAAGCCTGTGATTTGTTACATGACATACATTATTGACAAGAAAAGTCGTTCAAAACATAAAGTACTGCACGAAAGTAAAAATCACAAATATTAAGGCTATAAAAACCGAAAAAAGCGAAAAAAAAATTTGACAAAAAAAATTAGTGAATGCATTAAAAATTATGACTTAAAACTCATAAAAAATGCTTACATTTGCACGCGAATTAACCGACAAGAAGTTTTTTGAAATTTTTTATTTGTTTTTTTGCAAAAGAAGTAATATAAAGAAGTACAGGTTAAGAATAACGAATTGAGACTTTATCAGGCCCAAGACTAATTCGTTTTCTTAACCATGGTGTGTATATATACAGAAAGTTTTTCGTGTTCCCTATTGGGTAAAGTGATGTCAGGTTTTTCATGGATAATACTCCATGTTTCATCATCGTATAATTTTTACCGTGGTAGTTCAAATAAAGAAATGGTCATTTTCGGGACAAACGTTCTTTTCAAATCGTTTTTTCGCAGAACATTTCTTTTATAGGTAATAATTATAGATGATTGAAATTTGGACTGGAAAAGGTCACGTTTAATTCAGCCAGGCCTAGATTCAGGGTTAGGAATTTTTCTTTAATATCCGTACGTTGAAGCGCTTGGGTACGTTTGTGGTTCCGTTGGTGGTTCAGTTGGTGGTTCCGTTGGTGGTTCNTCTGAGCTTCGGTCCGAGTCGGACCGTCCGACCCATTTTGTTTGTTTCAATTTGAGATTTTGACCATTTAAAAAAAAGTAAGCAAAAAGTTCAACACCTAGAACTTATGTAAAACGTTGAGTAGTGCTGACAAATATGACCAGTGCTTGCAGCGTTGGGAAAATTCGGAGTGTTGAGAAAAATTCAATCAACTTTTTCAACACTGAATATGACTCCTAAAAGTAGGCAACTCTATTCGTTCTGAAAATACGTTTTAGAAAAAGACAATACAAGTTTGGTTAAAATAAAAACCTTGAAAACTGATAAAATCTGTGATATAATTCCATCATCACAAAAACATATTTATTTTTAGTCTGATGTAATAGTGATTTCGCTTGCTCCAACAATAACATTAATCTTCCAGAACATCAATCTTATCGTGTCCTACGAAAAATGGTGGAGAACAGCTTCTCGTACATGTTAATTTTTTATATTTCATACAGGCCTTATCCAACTTTTCGACCGGATTTGGCCATACGATCACGCTTTTTTTTCATTTTGAGCCCGCCTGATTATTATATTGAGAATGCTGAATTAAAAATTTCAAAATAAATTGACCAAGAACCAAAAGCGCCCCTAATTAGACGTACAGGGTTTAAAAACAAATTGAATTTTGTCAAACACCGACTTTACCGCTAATATGACATTTTTTGATAAGGCTAGCATGTGCACCACGGTATAACACAAAAATTGTATCTCGAAAGCGTAAACTTTTTCAGTGCACGTCTTCTGCGAGACACGTTTGGTTTCGCTTTCTACGAAAAAACACAATGCCACTAACATGTACCAATTGTTAGAATTTTCATCCATTTTTTCTTGACTCTTGATTTTCTAAAAAGCAAGTTGTTACTGATAATAGAATTTTGGGTTCCAGAGCTTTTCGTCCCGTTTTGGACGAACAATGTTTTGGACGAAAAATATCATCGCACGAAAAGTAACATTGACGAAAAGCTCCGGCGCCAGAATTTCTCGTAGCGGGAGCAATTAAGGCGCTAGAGAAGTTTATATTTTGGAAAATTAACTCGAAATTATCTTTGATTTCGATTTTTCGTATTAAAAAATTTCCTATTCTAAAAAAATGCTTGATTGTAGTTTAACATCCCTCTAGTAACTGGGGGAACGTTTTTAATCTTCAGGGTGTTTCCGATGAGAACTGTTTGACAAATGAGCAGTGTAAATCATGTTGCAGCATTACATTCTAAGTTGCTAAACTGACTATTCTCAAAGAAAGTGAAAGTTAAAAGTTGGTTTCATAATGCCATCCATCAAAACGAAATTTTAAACATGCATTTCAGGCTGTTTTTCTAGACTAAAATGTGTTCTAAATTGGACGTTTGCGACAAGGATCTTCCTCCGATAGCCACCCTTCGTGCCCCTTTTTATTACGGAAGATGATTAGTATGTTGCACTTCCTGAATAATATCCGATTATCATACCGTATTACGGACGAAATTTGTCTTCAAGACACATCACGGATAAAGCATTCTAGTCGTTAGCTTATAAGTCAGTAAATGAGGCACAATAACGCGCTTCTCGCTTTTCTAGTTTTTAGAATCATTAAGTTGAGAAAGCGAGAAGCATTATTTTTACCCCATACAGTATGGGTCATACTGTTTAAAATTTTTCATGCTAAGCAAACTTAGTTAATTTGCCAACCGTTAACAGTGTTAACTTAACACAAAGTACCCAGTTTTCAAAAAACCTCTAAAAACTAAATTCTGACATCACTTTTTTGACAAAATATTCACAGTCGGACAGAAAAATTTTCAAGAAATTTAAAAACAAGCTTGTTACACAGAGTTTGAAGGTCAGGGTACAGGGAACCGCCAATAAGGGTGGTTTTTTTTGAAAAATATTATTGCGCCGAATAAGGGTCATTGATTTTAGCAATGTTTCCCATGGACGTTTTCGATTTTTTTTTTTGCGCTTATGGGTATAACTAATTANCTCGTCCGCTTATCAGGCCACCTTGTTTTCTACATTTTCCAGCTCTTCCGCCTACGCCCTTGGGGTTTATCAGGCCGCCTGAGGGTTTATCAGGCCGTTTTTGGAAGGTGAAAGTGGCCTGATAACCCCTCAAGCGGTGTATTCGAATTAATCTCGCAAAATTCTTTCATATACGTCTAAACTTGATACGTTTTGTGAAGCAATTTAGTATTTTTTCTCGACGCACAAAATAGGAATCTGTATTTTAATTTAGATTATTTACAATTTAACGTTTGAAAAAAATTGTAATCGAAATTTGTTTTAGAACACGAGTGGAATTTGGGTCCACCTCGATAATAATGATTTAAAATCTGAAAAAAAAATCCTACGCTGTTTTGGGCCATTTAGTTTACCGCTTCCAACGAAAAAAAAAAATAATATTGAGCCAAAAAAATGTACCTGATAAACCAAAAACTGCACAATTCGAGAGTTATTTGCAAAACCTTGGTCTGAAAAATGTTCACAAGTGGAACGTCGTTTGACCAAACTCGGGTCTGAAAAACTTGCACAACTAGGCAGTCTCGTGAAATTTCCTGAAAAAGTGCACAACTAGGAAGTCCTGCACAATTGGAAGGCTGGTACTGTATATAAAATATTATTGATAGTGCAGAATTTACGTACGTAAAAAGTCTCTTATCAAATTATTAGAATAAAAAATGAGAAAACTGGAAATTCTAGAATAGACGCAGGTGGACTTGTCAACAATTTGTGTATGAGTAGAGCTGGACATGCTAGTGTGGTGCTTTGTTACGTAATGAACGAACCCGGTCACGTGACTACAAATCAGGCAAATTTGTTTACACATTTTGCCACGGAGCAAGCCACCAAATAGAGAAAAGCGCGCAGCTCGTCCTAGTTGTCATACTGTACAATGATCTAATTGTTGGCTCGCCAAATAAGGATCGGTTGGCTATATAACAATCAATTTTCGAATAACCGAAAGCAACTCTAATTTGGCGACCTTCCTGTACATAAGAAATGGTAAGATTCTGAATCAAAATTTCGCTCCGCCACACAAATTCCATTACACAGAGAGAAAAGCGTCTAAAATATTCGTTTAGCGAATAGTTGTTCTCTGGCTAGACGCTCATAAATGAATTAAAAATTATTTCCGGATTTCCATTTTTCTATTACCACATGCAGCATACTTCACGTGAAAAAAAGAGATTAAAGATTCGAAAAACTCGGGTAAAAAAATGTAACATTCCGCTAAAATATCTTGCCTGACTCCAGCAGAGTTATGCTTCAAATCAGGCCTGTTGCCTCTAGGGTGCCCGCGGTTTGGGTTAAAATCAATACAAGGAGGTTTTATGAAAATTCAGATTCTAGAATGTTTTCATCTGGAAAGAAATTTGAAAAATCGTTTTAAACATTATACAGTAAAAATATCTAGATATTTCGAACGTCTTGATTTCTAGAAAGTTTATTTTTTTTTCTATAAAAAAACATGTTTTTGCACATTTCGACCCCTAAGAGTGAAAGTTAGGAATTTTTGTAATGACACTTTTTGGTCATTGGAAGATGCCGAATCCAATGCGCAAATTTTCAAAATTATTGGGAGACACCGATTTAAACCGCGAACACCCTAATTGCCTCAAGTTCGATCAATGCTGAGCTTTCCTAAACGCGCATTAAAAAATTTGTGGTATTTTCAAAAAGTGGTTTTGTGTCTATTTTGAGTGAAAACGGAAAGTTAAAGTGATCGTTTTGTAACGACAGTTTCGCTGGATATTTTCAGTTTTAATTTTACTCAAATCTTCAAATTGATAATATTGAATGTTGAAATACTTGGTTAGAAAACCAAATAACTTTGACTCATTTCGCTGGAAAAGTATAAATGTTATGTTCATTCTGAATTAACTATTGAAAAAAAGTTTCCAGGAGTTAAATACCAAATCCATATTCAACCCTAAAAACACCGAACCTAAATTCTTCAAACTGCGCAATTTTTGGTCACCATTAAGTACATCGGGTGAGCCGTTATATTAAACTCGGTTTTCTTTCATTTTTTCAGTTTATTCGGGTATTTTCCCATTTTTTCTAAAAACGTTTACCCTCATATTGAAAGATTGAAAATTGTTTTTTATTTGATCCTTAATTATGGAAGCGCCTCTTTTGGTACCTTTTGGTACTAGCTTAGTACCAGAGAAGTTTAAGTACCTAAAGAAGTTTAAGTACCAATAGACGTTTTAGAACCAAAAAAAGTTTTAGTACCAAAATAAGTTTTAGTACCAGTAGAAGATTTAGTACCAGTAGAAGTTTAAGTACCAGTTAAAGTTTTAGTAACAGTAGAAGTTTTAGTACCAAAAGAAGTTTTAGTACCAAAAGAAGTTTTTAGTACCCTACGGAGTTTTAGTACCAAACGAAGTTTTAGTACCAAACGAAGTTTTAGTACTAGTAGAAGTTTTAATACCAAAAAAAGTTTTAGTACAAAAAAACGGGTTAGTTCCAAAAGAAGTTTTAAAACCAAAAGAAGTTTTCAGTACCAATTGAAGCTTTGGTATCAAAAGATTGCTCGTACGAAAAGAGGCGCTCTCCTTTATTCTCAGTTCAAGGTTCACAAAACTTATGAATCAAAATTGGCATTAGAGAAATAAAAGGTCATTATGATTTTTTTTTAATCTGACGTGGTAGAACAAAAAAAATGCTTCATAAAACGTAAATGAGTGAGTTGTCTTTTGACGTGACAATGTAGCAAAAAATTTCTCAATTAAAATTCAGAACAAGGTCCGTAAAGTGCCGTAACACCTTCTTGAGGCATTTGACAAAGTGGAAACCTAAACTGACCTTTCAATGTTGAAAATCTGGCGTAACATTTTTACTATCTTAAACGTGTGCTTTACGATCTTATATGCAGCATTCATTGTGAGTAGACTTTCAGTCAATATTGAGCAATCCGTTAAGGATACCTGACTTTATTAAGTCCCGCTTATTAAGTACCGCTGACGTTATTAAGTGCCGCTTTCATACGTTACGGTACACAATGGAGGTTAAAAATACTTTTTGTTATTTTCAATTTCTTTTCGAGTTTTTAAAATTCAATATAAACAGAAACAATACAAAACGTATTTGTCTGATGCTACACTACGTTTACAGTTATCTTGCAAAATAAAATAAAATTTAACAAAAGCGGCAAGATAACTGCACACGGCGTAGGTATAATAATAACGAAATATCATACGTATCTCTGCAAAATAATCGGATGCAAGTTAAATGCGTAGGCACAAATTGATGAAGTAGTATAAAAAAAATGACAAGCAAATTACACTTCGGCTAGATAACTGCGTAAATGGTGTATCATTACATAGACAATTTTTCAAGACACACAAATATCCCTTTATATCTGGCCCTCAACAAGTTACGTTTGTTTTTGAAAGAAATTTGTGCGTACAATTTGCCGAGAAAAATCTATCTGGCGCGCGAATCACGAAAAAATTTGCGAGATTTGTACTTATGTATCAATTTTGCGCACAAAAAAATGCGCGCTAGATCGGTGACCGACGGAAACAGAGGTCGGCATTTTTATTTTTTATATTCCCTAACGAGCTATTTGACTGTCATTGATCTTTCTACGAAATTTTCACCAAGTTTTAGCAAAAACACCTTATTTTCTTACCGTAGATAAGCAGTACATTGTAACATCCATGTTAGTATCGTAATTTGGTTCTGCGATTCGTTAGAACACAAATGCAACAGAACTATTATTTTTGTCTCGTGCAAAATTGCTTCAAACACATTTAATGATACAGTATCATAGTAGTATTCAAGACTTTTTTCTTTTGAAAACGCACAGGCCATGAATTTTATTTCTAGATAATATATGTACGAGGTAAGGTACTGAAAACGACTCATTTTTGACTCATTTTTGTAAACCATATACAAGTAAGGGTTATTCAATAACTTCAAGAAACCATAACTTATGGTCCATAACTTACGGACCATAAGTGTCCATGAAGCGCTATAAAAAACTGTAGTTCTTCCTTGAATTTCATCAACT
>SCLG01000020.1:545583-573800 GCA_004367875.1 Oikopleura albicans
TTAATGAATCGCATTTTTTCGAAAAAGGCTCAACAAATTAAAATGGACAAAGTTCAAATTAAGGGTCACAGTTCAAAATAAGGGACAACGTTAAAATTAACTAACAAAAAATGATTTTGATCAAAGATACCTGATCGTCCTTCAATATGAGACCCCTGTATGTTGGTGAGAATGGAAAAGGAAAAAGTTTACTGATTTTTTGACATTTTTCTACCAACTTGCCAACGGCCACTGAGCTTTGCCATAGCACCCATACGATTTTGAAACCGCTTGAAACAATCATAAGATTTACAACGAGCCTGTTGTAGTCTTTTCAGGTGATCCCTAAAGAAACTTATTACAACTACAGTCCTGCCGCCTTTTTCTTGACACTTTCGCATGACTCATAGGGCCTAAAATATGTCAAAAAACGGGAGTTTCGTCAAGAAAAGGGCAGTCTGTCAAGATTTGGGACACCGACTGTTCAACCGCCTATGTGAACGGTGAAAATACAGTTTTGATGAATATTTCTCCTGAAAAAATGTATTTAGATGTATTAAAATATGAAACAGTCAAATATAAAACTGGTTAAATATATTTTGGTGAAAACTTGTTAATAAAATTTTAACAAATTACATATGGATTAAGAGAAAATTGTCAAGATATGGGAATTTGTCGAGAAAAAGGACGCCGACCATATGAGTTATAGGGCCTTAAATCTGTCAAGAAACAGATTTTTTGTCAAAAAAAGATGTAAAGAAAAGGGCGATAGGACTGTATTTCAACTTCGAACAATAGTTACATTATGCTTTGAAGATAGTTACTGCGGTTTTGATTAGATGTTCCGGGGTGCCATAATTTGTTCCACATACGATTTTTACGAGCTTTTTCCTGGGATGGAAATCATAATCACACTTATCAGGTTTTTTTTTATTTATTCAAGTTTTTCCTATAACGTTAAAATGTTGGTATGGTTATTGAGACATTAACTGCTAGGGTTACAACAGTCCAAATTTGGGCACAGCGCCCTAAATAGACCAAAAATAATTGTCAACCGGGCTTAATACAAAATCACTGAAACACGGGTATAGTCAAATTTTATGAGAGAAAAAATATTAAATAAAACATAATATGTTTCAAAATGTATGTTTCACATTGTATGTTTCATATTGTATGTTTTCACATTGTATGTAAAAATAAAGCCTAACATGGCTTCAAAGAAAAATTTGTACATTTCTCCCTTAGATTATATGCCACTTCGGACCCTTAGGAGTTAATTATGTCACATTATTGATCTGATATGAACTTTTTTTCAATCCCCTGGCTTCAGCAGCATGTACTCTTAACAATGCGTTCATTGGTTCGGAACCGGAAATTTTTTCCAACTCCTTCGTCAGATCACAAGACACAAATGACGCTATGAGAAACGATAACTTCATCACTTTTTTCGGTTGATTTTACGGCTTTAAGAGAAGGAGAAATTCCGATCTGCGTTTTAATGACAAGTAGTCTTCGTTTATATCCGTTTGTCCTGTATTTTTTACGCTCGGATTCCCCCATTTAGCGCCAAATATGGTTGATATTCTAGAAGAGCCTTCCACCAATCCACTAGGGGAATATTACAATCTGGGTTCGGATTCCCATCTAGGACATGATTTGTCGCCCAAGCCTTTGCCAAAAAAAATGTTATTTTACTTCGCCACACCTGATTTTTGGTTCTTGTTTTCCGTATTCTCGATGTTTGAAAAACAGGTGTGATAAACGCGTGTGTTTATATTTACCTAACTCTTCTACGCCAAAATCAAAAGTCATGTCAGCACCAAGGATTAATCCCAAATACACGTACTGTCAGGTTTTTTGGAGTGGGGTACTTTCGCGACCAATTGTGGTCGCGAAAAAAAACCCGCGAAATGTTTTTTGGTGGGGTTTGGCGATCACTGTTGTGGAAAAAATGGTCGCGAAACGTTGTTATAAAAACAGCATTTTGCGTCCATTTGATCGCGAAACCATATTTTGAACAACAATTAGCGACAAAATGTGTGGTCGCGAAAGTACTCATGAACCCGCGACCAAGACCCTTCGCCGTTTTTTTTTGGGTGGATATCACACCGTCATCTTCGTAAAATCCCAGATGTAAACGCCCGTCACTTTCAACATCGACACATGATTACTTGTGTCAATAGAAATGTACACGGGATGCATATTAAGGGTCGGTTAGCTTTTTCTATGTCCAATTTAAGCATCGTGTACGTTTTAAACAACACCGTCTGAATCGTTTTTTTTCTTCTTGTGTAGAAAGGGTAATCCGACGAAATTTGTCGATTTCTGACAAAGCTCAAAAGGGAAAAATTTCGGCGGATAAATTTTTCACCACAAAAGAAAAGAGACCGATTCAGACGGTGCCGTTTTAGACATGGTATATGTTATGCCACTTTGAACCAAGGCTTGTCGAGCCCTTATAAGCAGTGTTGCGAAAGTTGGCCAACGGTCGATTTTTTCCCAACGCCCAACGCAACCGTTGGCCAACGCTCAAATTTTCCCAACGCCCAACGCAACCGTTGGCCAACGCTCAAATTTTCCCAACGCCCAACGCAACCGTTGGCCAACGGTCGATTTTTTCACAACTATGATGTTATTATAATAATTTATTATATCTGAATTTCGAAATAATACAACATATAGGGCCAGTCAAGTGCTTTGAGTTTGAGAAGAATTGTCAAGTTCAAAATAGGGAACAACATCGTTCTGCCAGTTTTCGTGGTGTCACGTTTGTGTCTAAATCAACAAAAAACATAATAATCTCGAGTTTTGGGAGATTAAATATTATGTGAAAAAACATGAAATATTAAATAAGTTGCGCTAGGGTTAATCTGATGGATTTGTGTTGCTCTTGAGTTCGTTTTAGGGTCGTCAAGTCTTTCACTTGAAACAGTCGAAATGTGTGATAAGAGACAAACCTATTCATACACAGCTTTTTTAATGCTATAATTTTCATTATTATAATTTGATATTATAAAAGTCCCATTATGGGAAATATTTAGAAAATAGTAAATGATGGGCCGGACAAACGTCCGGCCTCGTCTTCAGGCATGTGCTAAGTCATCGTGTTTGGGGGTTAAGCATAGCTGGCTGGTTGTTCACTGTACGATTATGAACATTTTATGCCGAAAAAATAATTAAATAGCTCGATTGTTGCAAAACACTTTTCCATTAGATGATAACGAAAAATGAAAATTTTATTTTTGCGCTAGAGAGCAATTTGTCTGTTAATTACGACTGATAGTTTTGAAATAACACTATTAAATGTACGATTACAAATGAGGATCACCAGCCCGCACGGATGTTATTATGGATATCGCGCAAGAGTTAATAATTTAGCCCTTGAACACATAGTTCGGCATTTATGCCTTACTTTCATTTAGGACACCTTTTTTCTATAGTTTCCTGTTGTTATATCACATGACAGAAATAATCAACATAAAGTAAGCAATAAAAAAANTCCGGCCTCGTCTTCGGGCATTTGCTAAGTCATCGTGTTTGGGGGTTAAGCATAGCTGGCTGGTTGTTCACTGTACGATTATGAACATTTTATGCCGAAAAAATAATTAAATAGCTCGATTGTTGCAAAACACTTTTCCATTAGATGATAACGAAAAATGAAAATTTTATTTTTGCGCTAGAGAGCAATTTGTCTGTTAATTACGACTGATAGTTTTGAAATAACACTATTAAATGTACGATTACAAATGAGGATCACAAGCCCGCACGGATGTTATTATGGATATCGCGCAAGAGTTAATAATATAGCCCTTGAACACATAGTTCGGCATTTATGCCTTACTTTCATTTAGGACAACTTTTTTCTATAGTTTCCTGTTGTTATATCACGTGACAGAAATAATCAACATAAAGTAAGCAATAAAAAAAAGAAATTATAAAAAATATGATTTTTATGATATTTAGGTCGAGTAATTAACCATTTATGGGAACAAACAAAAAAAACTCAAAAACAGTGAAAAATGGCGGAAAGTCACACTTTATTTTTAACTAATTTCTTAACTCTAGTGGGTAACATGTGTTCATATAACCCGTAGGGGACATAATTATTTGTTTACGGGGTATTCTAGTATGACAAATCCATCTAGACCAATAAAAAATCGTCAGATGTCTCGAAAATTATCTAAGGAAGAATTTTGAGTAAAATTTCATAAAACTTTTTTCCTGATTTTTGTTTAAAAATTTTCTCCATGAAATTTGGTTTGACCTAATTTTTGATTTGAGGCCGTTTTGATGAGATATTAGGGTAAGTCGGCCGCTGTGTGAGGATCGTCACACAGTGATCTCCAAGAGTTAAGGTGTAAATCAACGATTAATACAATAATCTTTATTTTTTGTATAATAAATATGGTGTCAAACCGCATTTAACAAAAAAGGAAAATTTAGGAATGTTTAATCTGATTGCTTTTTTCAACAAATTTTCAGTCGAAAAAAAAAGTCGCCGTTGAGGCTATTTCACTTGACGCATTAGCAATTCCAGATAAGATACAAAGCTCCCAACTGGTTCGACTATTTTCATGTAAGCATTTCATGTAAGCATTTTTCAAGTGTGTAATAATTCCTTACAAAAAAAAAATACGTTCGCTCAAATTATCACACCGAGCGATAAGGGATAATACAAATGTTGGGGGTGTTCCATTTCGGGTACACTTTTCCGAATTATATTGAGTCACGAGCGACTTCGCAAAAAAAAAAATAATAACGCCATTGTGAAATTATTTCAGCAGTTTTTTTTATCGCATTGCTTATGATAGGATTTAACGGCTTTTGGCAGGGATCGCGAGGTTCAAAAAGTGCCCGTGTGGTTTAATCAATTTATGTCACAGGGAACGAAAAGCCAATTAGTTCAATTAATGCACCCCTCGTTAGTTAAAGGTGGGAATGCTATTATCGGGTCGAAATAGAAGGGCTTATGCTTGAATGAATTTGTGTGCTATCCATGTCAATTGCTCTTGAGTTTTACAGGGGTGCGCTAAGTAAGGGCACGTCAAGTAAGGACAGAATGTCGAGTAAATTCCGGTAATGGTATCTTTGTCAAAATTATTTTTGTACTATATTTAGGTACATGAGGCCTTATGTAAGAGCCATTTTCTCAATATCAGGGTCAGATATAGGCATTTCATGTTTGGATATATGTTTTCTCAAAGGAAGGGCCACTTTTGTCATTTTTTTTAAATCCGGAAAAAGACCCTTACTTTGGGCCACACTGTATATTAAAAATAACATGTTAGCCTCATCTCAAGTAAAACAAAGTGTTAAAAGAGAGAACGCCAATTAAGGGTAGGCGCGCGAAAAAAACACAAAACCGACCCTTACTTGGCGCCTCGTCTCTTATTGTCCTTCTGTTGTGTTTCTGTTTTATTTTGTTGACTTCACATATATACAGTCTGGTCCAACAATGAATCACCACTTTTTGCGCGCAGTTTTATATCGTTTCAGCATAAAAAGTTCGATGGCTGATTCATTGTTGGACCACACGGTAAATTTTTGAAGTCAATCACAATTACCTTGTCGCGGCATGTGATGTACAGGTTTATATGAATATATTGGTGTGTATTAAAGCATTATTACGGTCATGTATCTCTCAGCTTTTTTTGACATGAGTAGACTTTCATAACTACTTGACTATACATTTGAATAACCAGGTGCAGACAATTGCAAACCAAATAGCCCTTGTCGAAACGAGAAATGATTTCACTACATGGTAGAAATAATGTTGCTGTTTTTTGGACGCGCACGATAAGAAGAAAGTACGTCACCAACCCTCGTTATGATCACGTTATATCACTATTATTTGCGCAAGTACTTCCATATGCCTTAGTTGCAGCACTTGGATTACTTACAGCGCTCCAAGCATCATGCCAAGTACTTTGAATGGCACTATAATAAGTCAGATATCCAATAGGATGCATTTCGAGGGTACCTGGAGTTTTGAAAAATACCGTAAGTATGGTTTTTAAAACTGCGCTAGTATTTTTAATCTGTCGGTTAAAATACAGTACACTCCCCCTCATGATAAGGGCCACTTTTGGCTCCTGAAAAAGTGGCCCTTATTATGGGGTGGCCCTTATTATGAGAAATGGTGGCCCTTACTTTCAGAAAGTGGACTTGTTTCAGACAATCTGGTAAGTAATTCACTCAATTTTTTTTTGTATTTTCTTACTTTTTTATATTTTCTTAATAACGTTTTGAAGCGTAATTATGATGTGTTCAAAAAAATCAAAAAAGAAAAAAAAACAGAAAAATGTATCATAAATAGTAGACAAAAACAAAAAAATTCTCATAATGAGGTTCACCCTTACACGGAATTTTGGCCCCTATTATGAGTAAAAAAAATTTTCAGTGATAATGGCCCCTCTTATGAGAGATAAATGGCCATTTATTGGCAAAAATTGCCTATTTTGGCCCTTATTATGAGAAAAAAAAACTTTTTCGTCGAAAAAGTGGCACTTATCATGAGAAAGTGGCCCTTATTATGAGAAAGCGGGCCAAAGTGGCCCTTATCGTGGGGGCCCTTATCATGAGGGGGGAGTGTAGTTACGTTTGTTGGATATCGAAAAATATGTATTGCTAGAATTCAGTAATTTATAAAGTACTATGTTAAACATATTTGTTTTACATAGTATGTTTTACATAAAACACGGGAGTGACCACATACAGAAACTAGTCTGGAAGACAACAATAGTGCTTTCGCGTCACAAAAATTTAATTTGGACAATCAATTGGTAGCAACTTACTTGGGAAAAAGATCAGATAAAAAGTTTCCAGTTCGGTATATTTTACTATCTACATTTGAAGTAAAACCCAATCTAATTGACATGTAATTGTATATAAATCTTATATAATTGATATGTTATCTTGGTTGTGGAATACATGACATATAGTAGGACATAGAGTATCAGTGATACTGTAAGACTGAGACTAGACTACATCTATACGACACATATATTGCTATAGGACACAAATATTTAGATAAATTATCTTTATATTATATATTTTAGTCGTTCGGTAAATCATCCACTGAAGATGCTGAAATGACAAACTATCGTTATTGTATCATGATTAAGACTCTTAACACTGTTATAGACTATAAGTTATAGTCTATAACGTATAGTAACAGTAATAATGATGCATTCTCGCTTTTATTGTCTAATTGTAAATAAACCAAACCAGATGAGAGCGTTATACCGGGCCCCTTTTTATAATTTGGTCGACTTTGACCTTAATTCTAGTATTTTTTCTCACATTTTTTTTTCTACGAAACTCCTTGAACTCAATAGTCAGAGCGATTATCTTTGATAGCGATTTGTTTACGATGTTTTATGACAAAAAGGTAACCAGATATAAGGCCAACCCATATGGGTCCGTTTTGGCCCGTTTTGACAGTTTAAAAAATTCTTTCTTCCACTACGAACATTTCTAGACTCTCGGATTACCACATTTACGATCCAACTTTTTGAGCTCTACAACTTGTTAAAAACAGTTTCGGAAAAAAATTTACTTACGGTGCTAACCGCCCCTTCAAATTTTACTCATGTGTCATGGCCCATGACTCATGGGCCTAATGGCAAGCTTGGACAGCCATGACTCATGGCCCATGAGTCATGGGCCATGAGGGATTGAATTTGAAAAGTAAAACCAGCAGGTCATTTTTTTGTATTCAAAGATGTGCTGCATCGTTTGTATGATACGGTTATCATTACAGGATATATTATAGAGTCGAGAATCTCGGGTAGAAATCGTTAAACAATTACCTCTGTAATAAAATATTCAAAATAATTATCTGAATAATATGGTTCAAGAACGTATGAATAACATGATTATTGTTTGATCAATTCTCCTCTGATTACATGTACATATCCTTGGACTAAATCTATGTAAGGAGTAAATTACCATTATTATAATGGTAAAATCATGTTCTTACATGTGCTTTATATCACAATTATTATTATGGATATATTCACGGATTCAACTCCCAGGAGGAAGTGCGTTTAAATAAACACGCAACTTGTTTTTTCGTCGATTTAAGGCATATGGAGGCNTCTAAAAATAAAATAAAAAGTCTGAAATTTTTCAGATTTCAATATTTTTTAGATTTTTGTAATCGTAATTTCCTCACGAACATGAAAAAAATAATTACTGTATTAAAAAACTAAGTCTTCAAGTTAAAAAGTTTGAATTTTAGCTCTTATTTTTTCGCTCCTATTGTTCTCATCGTTTCTATTGTTCTTAGAAAAAAACTTTTCGCTCCGTTCTGTACATTTTTGATTCTCCTTTGTAGCCTTTGTCTTTGCCGCTTCTATTGTTCAATTTTTTTTTCTCCTGAAATGTCAACAAAACTTTTGCAGAGTGTTATACGGGCTAGACGTAACCCCTTACATGTGCTTTATATCACAATTATTATTATGGATATATTCACGGATTCAACTCCCAGGAGGAAGTGCGTTTAAATAAACACGCAACTTGTTTTTTCGTCGATTTAAGGCATATGGAGGCCCCGTAGGGCAAAACGGGTATTGGTGACCCCCCTCAACTTTTCGAGAAAATTAGATTGACGGTGTTATTTTTTGCGTAAGTTGGAGATTTCAAACAGCTCTCTAGGGGGCCCTGGTGGCCCAAATCAATTTCTTAATAGTCAGATCAACGTAGTTTGACGAGCTCTACAACTTGGCTTTACCAGTTTTTTCTGAATTATTGGGAATTAATGTGAATTTTTTAAGTGCGTGTTTATTTACACGCATTTTCCCCCTACGGGTTCCCAAAAACTCCTTCCCCCTGATAGTTAATTTAATTCTCTCAATTTGGAATTATTAAATTTGTCCAACTTTATGAAAAACATTTGTTCTTTTCTTTCATAACAAAGAGAATTTATCAAAGAAAAATACAAGATTAATGCTGTAAGTTACAGCTGTAAGTTACATCCTGTAACGTTCAGCCTTTAAATTAGAGCCTAAAAATTATAGGCTATAAGTTATCAACGTGCCACATGAGTTCCCCTCGTGAAAAAGTAAATTTTTCCGATACTTCGATAGATGGTACAATTCGACTCGTAGAGCACCAATTTGGCAATCATTATTCAAAAAGACACTGTATGGCGCAAAAGCGTAAATTTTTATCAGCCAGTTATATAATTGAGAATAGTGATTTATATGTAATCAATGACGGCGGATCCGATAATCGAGTTTAAACAAGAAATTTTATACAATTGACCGGGAAACTGGCCCAAACTGGCGCTAATACCGGTTTATCATAAACTTTTTTATGTGGCAAATGTTTTCAGAGTGTAATTCTTATTTGTTTTCGGATAAGAATTTTTTTGCTCTGTTTTTTTAATCTTTTCTTAGAACTTAACGTAAAAGTATGTTAACTCTCAGGGGGAAGGAGTTTTTAGGAACCCGTAGGGGGAAAATGTGTGTATATAAACACGCACTTAAAAATTCACAATAATTCGCAATAATTCTAAAAAAAACTGGTGAAGCCAAATTGTAGAGCTCGTCAAACTACGTCCATCTGACTATTCATAAATTGATTTGGGCCACCAGGGCCCCCTAGAGAGCTGTTTGAAATCTTCAACCTACGCAAAAAATACCGCCAATGTAATTTTGTCGAGGGGGTCAACAATACCCGTTTTGCCATACGGGGCCTCCATGTGCCTAAAATCAACCAAAAAAACAAGTTGTGTGTTTATATACACGCACTTCCCCTGGGAGTTAATTTAACAAATGGATACATAATGATTTTTTTTCAAATGAACACGTCATCGTAATTGTCAATGATTGCTACCTGTTTTTTTTATCCGGGTCATCTCGAAAATGTCACAAGTAAAAGGCGTTTTTTTAAGATATTCAACTGCTCCAATAAATCTATCCTAGCCTCAGATTATGTTATCATCAAGTGTACGACTTAGGAAACGACCAATTAGAATGATCCACCAAACTCCTTGGTATTCGAAAACTACCTTGAGCAAGAGGTCGAATTTGCAAGAGACGATTATGTAATCTGGCAATCGGTTAATAATGGTTAAATTCATACAGTTTTAGTAAAAAGTTATACAGAACTTAGTTCTTATGGAAAATTGTCAGTTTTGAAAAGATTAAACGAGCTTTGCTTGTTCAAAGGCCACTTAGGTTTACAAATTGTTGAGTTATGCTCTGCCCAATCCATAACTGAAAACAAATACACAGGTTATGCCTTTAACCGTTCACTATTTTTTTTTTCAAAATTTGACGGTTAACCCGGTTCTGGACGGTTAAGGGCAGAATGCGTAGGCGATTTTTTTTTTGGGAAATTTTAAAACTCGAAACTGGACGATTAACGGCAATTAGTCATTTTTATACATAAGAACTTGATCTCCTATAACACGACTATTTTATATGACTGTTACGGATGATAAAGTCGATTTCTTAAAATATCAAAATTTATTGTTTTTATACTTTTTAACTCAATTGAATATTGAAAAAGTTTTAATATTGCTATATGACACAAATTTCAGAGAAACAATGAAAAAATATTCAAAATAGTTTACCAAAAAACGGACGGTTAATGCAAACTGGACGGTTAAGGGCACACCGTGTAGGCGTTAGCTCTGAAAAAAAATTAGCTCATAAGCGGACGGTTAACCCAGTTCCAGACGGTTAAGGGCTGAACGGTTAAGGGCATATCCTGTGTATTTTTACACATAATCAATTTTGAGACTTTTTTTTGGAGTATTTTTTAAAGCTAAATGCTGAACATGTTATCATGATACATTAGTGATATCGAATAAAATTATTTTATACCAAATATATATTTGGCATATTAATTTGGTCCTTTCTTTCAGAATAAAGAACATTTATCAAAGAAAAACACATGTTCAGATTAAGGCTATAATTCAAAGGCTGTAAGTTATAGCCTTTAAATTCTCAACGTGCCACATGAATTCCCCTCGTGAGAAAGTAATTGTTTCTGATACTTAGATAGATGGCACAATTCGACCCGTAGATCACCAATTTGGCCATACTTCCAGGTTGCCCACTTCCATCATTTATTTTATCTGTGAATACAATCTTCTAGAATATGGAGTTTTGAAGTCTGTTATTTTGTATTCCTTTTTGTTTGTACACAACGGTAGTGACCCGTCACTACGGTATTACGAACTTTTGGACGAGCCCGATTTGTAAACCATACCTCAAACTACGTGGTCTAGGCAACAATGACAAGTTTTTCCTGGTCTTATTTGAAAGCGACCTTTTGCATGTGTTTTTACTGTTCGCCAAATAGGTTAACAAACAGCTTACTAAATCTTAGGTAAACTCTACCCACAAACTAGACTACATTGGTAACCGTGTACTTACATCACGCGAACACGAAGTTAAATATATATGTCTGGAAAAATATGCAATATTAGAATTTCAGCCAAAATGTTAATGAATATAAGGTAATCTGGTCCCAGCGTTTAGTACCGGCACGTTTACAGGGGTTTGGCTGACGCACTAAAAATGAAAAAAATGTTGTATTATGCATACTAACACGTTAAAGTGCGGCGAGGTGAATTGGGTACGAATAGTTTCGTAAGATACGGTATATTGGATACATAAATACTTACTGTAAGCTGATCACAGTAAGCAGCTTGCAAATACTATTGCCAATAGTTGATCCGTTTAAAAAATGAACCCTCTTTGGTCTACTCGACCTCTATTTGTCAGACTTTAAGATTTAAGCTCAGTATGAAACTTACAGTGTGTCAAAACTCAAAATTTACCACTTTTTATTCTAGAAATTATTATGGAATGAAATTGGAGGAAGATTTCATCGCAATTATTTTCCTTCGTTTCGAAGTTAGATATGGGGAGAATTCCGTATTTCTCTAATGTTTATGTTTATACCGTTAATACACATGCATGATTCGAAAACGAAGAAAAATAATTGTGAAAGAGGAAAGAGATTGAATTCGTCCACAGATACGGATTAATTTCTAGAATAAAAAACGGTAAATTTTGAACTTTGATATACACCGTTATTGATGTTTCTAGAAATACAGTCCCCCCGCGCAGTAGGCTTCAAAATAACTGCGCAGAGTGCCCGATAGCTGCTAAAGGCGTAGGCGGTAAAGTGCAAAAAGAATTTGGAAAAACCTGACGAATAACAGTACGAGCGAGATAACTGCGTAGAGCGTGTTTATGATTATTCAGGTTTCAAATAAAATTCATTATTTTTTGAAAATACATGGCTAATTTTAGAAAATATCGATTTCATAAAAACGTTTATTGGCGCATTATTGAGTTTTACCAGACTGGTACAGTACCAGTGGTACTGTACAGCACGAATTCGGAAATTCTGGAAAAAACTAGAATAACCCGTCTATAATACGCGAACGAAAACCGCCTATAGACATACACAATTCAGTGGTAATAGTAATTTCATGTTTTATTAAAAAAAATTCATGTCATAAACCTGTAAGATAAGAAGACTGAAATATAATCACAATTGATGCAAATCTGACCGCCGATTCATTTCCTACACTTCTTGCCCCAGTTCCGTAGTAACTCGTTAATTTTTTTTAGTTTATGTACAATTTTCTAAATGGTCACGTACCTACGTTGAAATATATTTCTTGAACTGCGGATACGTTTTTGAGTATGTTCAAATTCTTTTAAAAATGAAAATTTAAAGTACCTCCTGTATTTTATTATTTCAGATTTTTGAAAAATGTTTTATCGTTCTTGTTTATTGCTTGATTGATCCGCATATTCAAGAATCTTAATCGACAAACAGAAAAACGTGAAAATAAGGTCGAAATTGCCGGAAAGTCACTAGAACAGAAATGACTTATTTGCGCATGGAATTGGCGGTACAACGGCAACTCGCAAAAATTGTTTTTCGAAAAAAACGCCATTTGTGGGTTTTCGCAGGACACTTATCACGTTCCAGAAACGCTTCTTCTGGCATATTGCTGCCATTTGTGATGTTTTTATGAAAACGTATTTCACTGAACTTGGGGTAACAAGTTTTTGTGAGATGCCGTGGTGTCGGAGTTGACTTCCAGACGCCTGACGACCTATGTAAGAGAAGAAAAAATAAGGGACGCCGCGAAAAAAAAAATCTCAAAAAACTGTAATCTTGTCGGAAATCAAAAGTTAGCTTTGATCATATATGTCCATTTTTACCCGAGTTCAACCTATGACGTGATAATTGCAAATAATTGGTTTAAATTGTCCCTTTTTGAGAGAATTTTTTTACCGCCATAATGACATTTTTTTTAATTTTTGTATTTGCAGTTTTTTTTTGCGATTTTTTTTTTGCTCGGCATGCCTTATTTTTTAACTTATTACTCCAAACTACCCAGAAACCGGATACTCATCTTTTCTTCAGCCGCTTATGATCCAACCCCTGCGTATCAGGAATTTTTATTAAATAAGTAAGCAATTATTGAACTTTGCTGTCGATGAACCAGAATTATCCATGTTCAAGTGAAAAGTCAAAAAAGTTATTATGTCGACATTCAGCAAAGTGCGACTATTCAAATTATATCAAAATGAAAGATAAATGGGCGATATTCCATCACGTCTGAGTTCTGGGTAGCTGATGCATCCAGTATCTCTTTTTTTCTTTTTGGGTAGTTATCAAAACTTTATCTCTTCGAGCTTGGCACCATTTTCGTCCCATTTTTCGTTATCAAGAATTTCAGCCGTAAGCCGCAGAAGAAGACCAATGATGGAAAGATTTTACTTTTCTCTCTCGCTTTTTTTTTTGTTCCCAGAACCTTGCTAAGTCCCGTATAATCCCGAGTATATCTAGAAAAAGATCAACATTTTCATAATTAGAATATGCGTTTTTTGACGAGCTCAACTCATTATCTTCTCAGGGCAAATGAGATTTTTTGTTGTTTTGGAGAGCCCCTTTATCATGGTCAACCACTGTGGTCGAAGTCCTTGTGACTAGAGAAAGTTTAGGACGGTACGCTAGATAAGCTGAAAACTCGATATCATTTTTTATTGTAATATTTGTAGTTAACTTTGAGAAGCTTCAATAGTTATCAATAATATCGTATCATCAATGAGTTCAAGTACTAAAAAAAATAATTTTTGCCAAATAATCTACAAATTTTGACCATATCAAAAATTAAAAACGATTGAAACAAAATTTCTACCTGATTACTCAAATGAGAGAATATTATCCCAAAGTTTAAAGAAACGTACGATAACAACCGGACCTCATGAATATGGGATTTTTTAATTAAAATAATACACAATGCATGATTTTATCCATTGAGCACAACGCATTCTCACTAGTTAAAAATGGAACACCCACACACACGCTGATTGGCACAAGAATCTCAACGCGTTCTCTCGATTGGCCTCCCTCTTGGTCATCGTAGTAATACTCGCTTGTTAATTGGGCAAAAAAATCCCTAATTCAAGAGGTCCGGGCTTTATGACGTTCATAAAAACCATTAGTGGTCTATCAGGTTAAGTTATTATGACCTGAGTGAATTAGCATCGACAATCTTAATGCATTTCGGAACTAATTTTAGGCAACAAAAAAAATGTATCAGTAATTTTCTACAAAAGAAACCTAGAAATATTGGTAGGCATTTACGGTCTTTACTCAAATTCGAGTTTTTTTTTCAGATTGTACCCAGAAAATGTATCTTAAAAACTGTGGCTTAAAAACGGTACTGACAAAATCTGTATCATAAAAAATCCATTTAGTACTCATTTTTGCGCCAAATTTAGCGGAAAATGACTCATAAACCTCGAAAAAGGTCATATTTTCTAACGGCTTTTTAGTACCTTAATCCTTTTTTATTGGCTCAAATGAAAGTTCATTAAATTAGGCCTATTTTTCCGATTTTCAATGCAAGGTTTACAGGGTCTATGGCAGAATGATATGGAATTCTCCTGACGTGATTCCAAAAGGCTGAATTAGGAAGTTTTACAGTAGGGTAATATCACAAATGTCGAATGTAACAAATGTCGACTGTCACAAATCTCGAAAAAAGTAACAAATGTCGAATGTAACAAATGTCGAATATAACAAATGTCGAATGTAACAAATGTCGAATGTAACAAATGTCGAATGTAACAAATGTCGAATGTAACAAATGTCGAATGTAACAAATGTCGAATGTAACNGGCAAAATCTGTATCATAAAAAATCATTTTTGCGCCAAGTTCAGCGGAAAATGACTCATAAAGCTCAAAAAAGGTCATATTTTCCAACGGCTTTTGAGTACCTTAATCATTCTTTTATTGGCTCAAATGAAAGTTCATTAAATTCCCCAGTGTTAAATTCTCCTGACGTGATTTGAAACCGCTAAATCAGGAAGTTTTACAGTAATACAATTTATATAATTTATTTTCAGAAAATAGTGCTGCGCTAGACAGGGGTTCCTTCATTAGAAGAATTTTGTCGAATTATTAAATTGAAGAATCCGGTAATAAAGCCGTAGTTTCCTTGTCGAGTCGAAATTTTCATCTGGTCGATTTTTAACTTTTGATTTTGCCGAACTGCGCGGTTGATTTGGCGTTTCGGTCGACTATTAACTTTCTGAAGAGTGTTGAGGAAAAATTGATTCATCTCATCATGACTCATATTGAATTCCATTTTGAATTATTTTTTGTTTGTTTGTTCAGTACGGGTTTAATTATTTCAAAGAAATATTGTATTTATTTAAACAAACAAAAATGGCGCCACCAAGTACCCAATCAAGGGTAATCAATCATATCAATTACATTTACACACATTTTAATTACGCTACACACAGCAGTTAACCATTAGGTAATTATCAATAATTAGCTTCATTGGCTTATAATATTGACCTGATTAATAAACAAATATTCAAAAAAGCCCCTTTCCAAATGTTTCGAAAGAAATTTTCGAAAAACGTTTTATTGTCAATTCCCCCGAAAAACGTTATTTGGAAAAATACCTGAGAAACGGTATCTGAAAAATTCCCCGAAAAACGTTTATAGGGGGTCTCACATAAATGGGCACCAAATTGAGGGACATTCAAATTACGGGACACTTTTAGCAAAAATATTCAATTAAGGGACGCTTTTTTTTCGAAAAAAAACGTAAACAAAACAAATTAAGGAACAAAATTCATATTAAGGGACTTAGTTAAAATCAAGGGCCTAAATCAAAATTAAAGGACAAAATTCAAATTGAGGGACGAAATTCAAACTAAATCACAAACTTAAAATAAAAAGACCAATTTAAAATTAAGGGACAAACGTAGACTTTGGTCTAAAATAGCAAACCGTCCCTTAATGAGAGACGCCCTTGTACTACGAGAAACTGCGAGTTCGTAAAAATTATGGACCTAGTCCAAATTCGAGTCCAATATTTTTGATCACGTTTGATCAACGATGTAAAGCCCTTCATTTAATTTAATTTAAAGATCACTAGTGCAAAATTTAATTAAACGTTGACCGATGGTTTTGACCGTATAAAGATGCGGCTTTGAAAGGTTTAAGTTTAAAAGTCGACAAACCGCAAGTTAATGTATTGTAGATGTTTTATTAATGCTTTACATATCAGATGGCAATCATTTAAGGTCACAAATAAGTTTGTTGATGATGAAGCGAACACCGACTGAGTTACGAATCTTAACTCAATCTTAATTTGAGATTTTAAGCAACCCTAAAATTAAAAGTTAAATAAGCAATCCTAGAGGTCACTTTTGAACGTTTGACTCCAAAATTTTGAGGTAAAAAATCTCGATAATTGGGAACATGTTCGAAGATAATTGTAGCTTTATGAGGAGCTCAAATTAAAAAAAAGTCGATCAAACATCGAAAAATTACCAAAAATAACCTAAAATTTTCACCAATATCAATTTGTAAGTCAAAATAAGCGTAGGTGTCATGTTTTCTTGCATTTTCTGTGATATACGTTTTCTGCGTAAAACCGCGATGCCATAAAAACGAAGTTCACCACCATCTGTGGTCGCGTTATAAGTTGTATTTTGGGTAGTTTTGCGACCAGATGGTTTGGTCAACAATTGTTGTTCAGAATTTGGTCCAAAAATGGTCGCGAAAGTACCCTTCAGTGAAGGGCGTTTACCCAAAAAACGCCTGGTTTTGCCGCGCCCTGCTCACAATAAATTTTTTTCGACTGATTTTTCATTCAATAATTTTATTAATTTGTCAATAATGTGTACTACACCACCTACCTACGTGAGTTAACACCACGTAAGTTAACAAAATTCACGTAAGTTAACAAAATTCATGTAAGTTAACAGTATGCTCGTGACAACTTTTCCACCTACGCCCAAGCCACGTAAGTTAACAAAACTCACGTAAGTTAACACCTTTTTTTCCAAAAGTTTTGTTAACTTACGTAGGTAGGGGGTGTACATGACAAATTGTATACAGATATTTAAAATAGTATGTCAAATAAGTTTCTGAAAAACAGAGAAAAGTTCAAAGTTTCGCTAATAGCGGCCAATCTCATCAAATACGGTTTTATGGCCCAAATCTTTACAGCTCAAGTCTTGACATCTTTTGACCCGATGAGTCATGATTGCCAGTTCCAGTGACCCTATTATTCATACGCTGTATAAAAATGAGTATACACTGCCAGACAAGCTGGTACGACGCACAGTATGGCTATTTGATATCCATTTCATCAGGTAGTCCTCACAATCAGGGCCGTTGTACTTTTTACATCGATAAAAACTTGGTTTTGCATTTATTTTCAACACGAGAAAAAAACAAACAAACACAAACAATTTCATTATAAGGGTAACGAACAAACTGTGGTGAATAAATGTAGCTGAAAATGTTGTTAAATAACCACCAATGACCGCAAGAGTCGCCATATGCCCTTCCGCAATTAATTGATTTTTAATTGAAATATAAATAATTTATAATTAATTACAGCTGACACTCGGAAGTTATGGGTGTACCGTTAATTTATGTATGTCACCAGACCCATAACTTCCGAGTGTCACCTATGTAATTTGTTATAAATTATTGTTACAAAATTTCATCTGTTGTCGAGACGCAATAGTCTTCACTCGGTATATTTCAATTATAACAGCAGAAATTCAGTGGTATACATTATGTAGCACTGAACTTTCTGCTGTAATAATTGTCACAAATAAAAGTAACATTTACGTAAGAGAAAAAAAAAATAAGCCATGACCACCAAATTTTTTCGAAAAAAACTGTTTTTGCCAAAATGTTCGTCTCGAAAAGTTAGCTTTTAATACTTTTGGAAAATCAAGGCCAAGTTCAACGAGTCACGTGATAAATTTGATTAAAAGCCTCCAATTGGCCCATTTTTGTGTCCACGAACGGAACATTGTCAGATAGTCATTTTTGACCTAGTTTGTAATAATGTAGGATTCTGCCATAGGAGTTCTGAACATGATATCAAAAATCTGAGAGACCGCTCCCGAGATATGCACATGAACTTTCATATAAGCAAAAAAAAGTGTAAAAAAAATTAATTAAGGCACTTAAATCGTGGACACAAAAATGGGCCAATCGGAGGCCTTTAATCAAATTTATCACGTGACTCGTTGAACTTGGCCTTGATTTTTCAAAAATATTAAAAGCTAACTTTTTGAGACGAACATTTTGGCCAAAACAGTTTTTTTCGAAAAAATTTGGTGGTCATGGCTTATTTTTTTTCCCCTAACGTTTCATAAGGTAACATTATACTGTGTTGACGTAATTGGTATTGGAGCAAGTTCGAAAAATTTCTCCTCCAAATTTAACTCTCGCGTGCTCATTTAATGATAGTAGTAATACTACTACCCACTTGCGCGACCGATCGTGCAAAAATGCACGTTTTATGGCACAGATGCTAAAAAATAGATGGTCAGGTCTTGTCTAATTCTTCCAATGAGTTTATAAATACAAAATGATGTTTTCGGGGGTTACAACTATCGAAATGAAAAAATTCCAAAAGCAAAACATATCTTCATTTTATTTTACATCCTTGAACACGTGGGAATGTTATGCCGCAGAGTCACTATCGAGGACGTGTCTAATAATTCCAATTAATTTCCAAATTCGGGAACTACCGTGTGCTGGATCCGTTGAGATCATGGCAACTGATGAAAGTCCGAAGGTTATAATCGAGCATACGGTAGTTTTTAATTAATCATTGGAATTACCAGACACGGCTTCTTCAACTCGATAATAATAAGTTCTTGTTAGGTTTGTACTTTACCAATATATATATGTATATCATATATGGCTTACTTGTATCACTATTTCCATATAAATCCGCCCTAAGTACACACGATTAAGTGTATAAAGTGCGAAAATTTGTGTAAAATTTTACAATTTGTGTTCACCCAACTTCTGAGTAATTGTGTTTTGGCTTGAAATTTTTTCTTTCATAGTGATTGCGATACAGTATTTGGTATTATAGTTTCCTTAGAACCTTTTTTAACCTTTTAACGAAACAATCTACTAAACTTACCCACAGATATGATATCCCAGGGTAATTAAGTACCATTTTCTAAAGCACGATACGATGTCTCAAATCAAGTACGGCCGAAAAGAAAAAAAAATGCCAACCCAATGCGGACGTAATTATCATGTTCTTATCTCGCCAATCGCAATTCTGATACGTAAAATTGATCCCATGTCCTAATGGTTGTGTAATTATCATTTTGCTCCATCCGAAGAAAATCCGGACGACCGAATAAAACTGAGCCACAAGCATTTTTGACAATGTTATACCAAGTAATACTAAAAATTGCTGTTGATTATGTAATGTTATGTAACAATTTTTTTCAGCAGAAGAAAATAGTCGAATATTTTGAAAATAGACGAAACGTACTTTTGGATGTCAGGACAAGCATAAACTGATGAAAAATGTATGATAGGGAATAACGGGGGGATGTTCGAAGATTTTCGTTCAGGTCAAATAAAAACAGCCCCTGCGTATTTATCCGACAGGTCAAAACAATCAATTTAGTAGGCGCGGGGGTCCGGAAGCAAATTCCATGCGTAGCCTGTATTGGTCAGTCGTCTTAAGGCCGTATTCTTTATAGACACCTACGCAAACCGTGACCAATGCGTCATCACGTGGCCTGAAACTGTTGGTCAAATTAAGGGACGTTTAAAATAATATTTTCGTTTTTGTGAGATAAGTTTTCTGCGAAAAACCGCGATGCCATAAATAATATGTTCAAAATTTTTCAATTTCACAACGAACACACGTACCGTACTAGTCAACGTTCACGTCATTTTTTACTCGAGCTCTTACCGCGGCAAGGTATTCCGCCAGGTGGCGACCATCTTGTTTGAGACTTGGTGGCCACCTGGCGGAATACCTTGCCGCGGTAAGAGCTCTGACGTGAACGTTGACTAGTACGGTATATAATATAGAATTTTTATTTTTGAACCAAAAATTGTTCGATTCGCTCAACCGTACAAGAAGATTGTATCTAATACTTGTGTCAGATGTGACAATATATGCTCGTTTTGAGCTAAAATTATGTTGATTGGTAATTATTATAGATCACAGAGGTGTGCGGATTAAGGGTCGGTTAACGATTTTCAAAAGAAGACCTGTATTCAGTACTCGAATTTTGCTAATCACTGCGCTCCCGTTTTTAATCTCCTGTTGCGCTCCCAACCGGTTTGTTTGTAATAAGATACATGTATCTTAAATTATTAAAATCGGATTTTAATTTTTGGTTAATTTGAAATAAATTTAAAAAAAAATAACTGTGTCAAATCACAATCGAGGATAACTGTTAGAGATTTCGAGCTATNGGAACGGAGGAGTTAAATTGACTACCGGGGTTGTGTATTCAGGGTATGTTAACAATTTTTGAAGAAGACTCCTTATCAAGTTCACCTTAGGCGAGATAAAAAAAAGTTGATATTAATTAGTTAACATCAATTTGAAACATTAATTAATAACCTGAAATGGTTATCATTAAAAATATGGCTAAAATTTAACAATTCATTATAAAGTCTATAATGTAGTCGAAATCTATAATTTCCTAATATTTTGATACAGGTCATAAATGTTGAAAGCGGAGCGAACCTACCTGAATAAAAAAGGAGCTTTGCTTTGAGCATAAATGTACTGTATGATCAAATATTTGCCAGATTATATAGGGTTACTTTCACAGGAATAGGCATATTTTTTGACGTCTCACCTACTTTCGAACGAATTATTTTAATTATTAATGGCAAGTTTTCTACCGTTGCAACTTGTTTCATAGAAACCTAGACAACTTGTGTCATCAAAGTTTGTGTCAAAACTATTAAAAATGAACAAGTTCAATTAGGACATGAACTTTATCACATATGAACTTACCGGAATAGGCTGAAGCAAAGAAACTTTTGGAGTATATGCTACATGTCTATGTTAATTAAAATTTGAAGAGTTCAAGAACCAATGTTCACATAAATGGTGGTACAGGGTGTACCGCTCAATGTTATCTTATTAAAAAAAACTTTAACCGAGTTTTAATCAAAGTCAACCCTTAAATTCATCAAACCATCACAACTAGGGGTTAACTATTGACGGTTAACTGCGCATTGCGTAGGATTCACTCAGAAAGTGGCAATTAATACCAATCAAGTGTCAATTTACTACACCAATCGAAGTTTGAATACACCACCTGTCTACGTAACTGAACAAAATTTTTCGAAAAAAGGTGTTAAGTTACGTGTATGTTGTTGAGTTACGTCCAATTTGTTAAGTTAGATGGGTAGTGCGTAGGCGGAAGTGCTGGAAAACTTTTTAATAACTGTTAAGTCAATTAGGGCTTTTTTTTAGATTTTCGTGTCAAAATTGCTTACTCTATACCTATTTCTACTCTACCAATGGTCTAATTCAAGACAACTGTTTGTTACACTGGGACAACGTTTTTAAATAAAAATTAACAAAAAAATAAAGAAAGACAGATTTTAGTTTGTTTAAAATTCTAACTCTAAATACGTGATCTTTGTTACGTTACGTCAATTTTGTTAAGTTACGTGGTGTTAAGTTACGTAGACAGGTGGTGTATACTAAAAAAAATCGACCACAGGTGGTCAGGAGTGGTCGAAAAAAATTTAATCTAGAAACAGATCAAAAAAAAACTTTTTTTTCCATTCATCGTTTTTTTTTCTTCTCTAAGGGCTCTAATCCTACGCCGCTGCGTAACCTGTAATCCCGTTACACCGTGTGACTTACACGCTAACCCTTCTAAACTTACAGTTTTACAGGTATAATCGAATAACCGGTTACGAATGAATTGATTCCAAATACATTTTTTATTACTGATATATAAGTTATAATTTATACTCAGCAAAGAAAATGTTTGTCTAATGTAACTTTTGGAAAATATTTGGTAGCTGTGAAGATGTTCGTTTGTACAGAACTTCACTCTCTACTTCATTGAAATCGTTTGGATTCGAATTGCCGGTCGAATCGGGGAACATCGCGTTAAACGGATAAAAACTTTGTGCCTCGATAGGTTTTATATCATATTAATTTAAGAAAAACGATAAATTTTCCGACTGGCCTCTCGAGCTCCGAAATTTAAATAAACTGCGCTCAACTGGCCCCTCGAACTCCAAAATTCAATTAAGCTGCGCTCGACTTGCCTCTCGACGTTCAAAATTTAAATGAGTTGTGCTCGACTGGGCTTTCGAGTTCTCAAATTTAGATGAGCGTCGCTCGACTGGCCTTTTGAGCTCTGAAATTTGAATGAGCTTGCTCGATTGACCTTTCGAGCTCAAAAATAACAAAGAGCTACGCTCGACTAGTAATTCGAGCTCTTAAATTTAATGAACTAGTATCGGGTACCAAGTTCACGAACTGCCAAGCCCAGTTCACTCGAACTGGGACGGCCAAATGACTGTTGTCCAGGCATGGCCTAGAAATTTACAAAACCACCTTAATCATTTGAACTAAAATAAGAATGTACACAAAGTATATGTTTCTCATATTTGAAATGCGCTTACGGATTCGTAATCGGTTGGATTTGTCGGGTCCTATATAAGTTTGTTAACTAAATAATTAAATATTTATCTTTCGACGCATCTGGAGATTAATTAATTTATGACGGTCACGGATAAACCGGTAAGAACACAAAACTCTAATCAATTTTTAAGACCTTGAAAACATTAAGTTCACTCAATTAAAATATTATAATTTTATGGGCAATATCTTCTTGGACACAATTCCGGAATAAATTTATTTTTTTCATACTGTATTTAATTACTATGGGCCTATAGGGTCTATTTAATAAAAAAATTGTTTTGGCCATATTGTAGAGATCAAAAAGTTTGTAAGAAAAACTGTGAGAATAAAATTCATGAAAACTCTGAGGCGAGCTCTAGAACTTTTGGAAGGTCAATTTTATTTTTACCTTCGAAAAATTCTAGAGTCCTATACAGACATTTTATGAATTTCATTTTTTCACGTTTTCTGATGCTGAGCGAAAAAAAATAAATAAATTTAGTCCGGGATTGTGTCCAAGAAGATATAATAGCCAGTCCCATAGCCAAAATTGAATTCACAAGAATCAAATTGATGAAATTATGAGTAAAAAACGTAAAAATTGAAAAACCCGTTGAACTCGACGCGGTAAGATCCGATAGGTCCAAAAAAAAAATTTCTACACAAATATTATCGGGTATATTCTATCATTTCGAAAAAAAAAAATTAATACTATTTCGTGTACCTTCTATCCCAGGCGGCATACCTAACCATGGCCCATGTATCGCTTTGTCGGTACACTTCAAAGCAATTACCATTTGGTTTGGTCAATTTTTGTTTTCATTTATTACATATTTATAAACCTGTCTGGTAGTGATTTTATTATTTTGTTTTTGTAGCCAAAAAATAAATCCACTTAAGTTTTTTGTATTATTTAAGAATTAATAATTAAGTTTCGTTGTTTCTTTTATTTATTGTTATTAATCCTTTTATCGCTTCCCAAGTTGGCCGACTAACCTGATATTAAGCGAATTCAATATGAAATTTATTTAAACATATGAAATATAAATTTAAAGTTCAAGTTGACCACGTCCGTTACAACTTATAACGAACGTGGTCAACTTAATAACTTATAAATCATACAATTGTTGGGTACCGCGGCATGATTTTGGATATGCAGTTTACTGCGCTCATGTGCCCTGACCGTAAAATCGGTATTTTGACCTTTTTAGCCGGTTTGTGGGTTAATTTGAGTAAACTTTAATTTCTTAATCAGACCATCCAATACGTCTGGCTCGTTTACATATAATCAAATGGTTTTATTTTTCAAAACGGTTGGTTCAAATTTCCTGAAATCGTAGGTATAGCCTATACACATATTATAGGCTATATCTATGTGACATATAGGAGCAATATCCCGACTATACTAAATTCCAAATTCATAATAAATATCCAGGATAAATTATAATTTTATACCCAGTTAACCGGCAATTTTCAGTTAACCGGCAGTTTTTTTGGCAAAACTTTTTCAGCAAAAACGCCTACACGATTACCAATTAACCGACAGTTTTCAGTTAACCGGCAGTTTTTTTTTTGCTTCAAAATTTTTGCTATACTTTTTTACTAAAAAATCTTATACATCAGTTGTACAGTTATCTTTCCTACAGTTATCTTTCATTTTTGAGCCTATTTTCAGTTATCTTTCGTCGTTTTAGCAAAAACTTTCAAACTACCTATTTTCAGTTATCTTTCATTTACGGTTATCTTTCATCATTTTTGTAAAAAAAAAAGTCCGCCTACGTATTTTTTGAAGCATTTTTCACTGTAAAGTATTATTTTGAAGTCGGTATTTCGTAGCATTTTAAAGAAAGAAAATGATCGGGATGATCAGGAGCGTACAAACACATAATCTAAAAGAACAATAAATTCCTCTAGAATTAAAATATGTTTGCTTATTTACAATGGCGTTATACTCCAATAATTACGTAACGCCTATTTTCAGTTATCTTTCATTTCGTAGAAAAAAACACGTATTTCGCAATACTTTCGCGTTACGTAATGCCTATTTTCAGTTAACCGGCATATCTCGATTNATTATCAAGCTAACTACTAGTTTTTAGGGCGTTTTCGAGTCATACAGGGTGAGGTAATATAGATGCAAAGCCGTTTTTGGTGACTTATATTCGCTCAGCGCACTCGCGAACCAAAAACGGCTTAGCATCTATATTACCTCACCCTGTAAATATACACACAATTGATTCCTTTATCGTTTAGAAAAAAAAAATAACAAATTGAATCAACAAATTTTGTCTGGCAAACCAAAAAGACTTTTTGCCAGTCTCGTAAAATTTCCTGAGAACGTGCACAATTAGACAGTCGTGCACAATTGGAGGGCGCACAAGTGGAAGGTCGGGACTGTATACAATAAATATATTAATTGCCCAAAAAATATTAGTGTATCAATTTTGAATTACTTGAATTTTGAATTAATTATTTTGGTATTATAAAGTATTTTTAATTTCATTAAAATGTATATTCATAACTTTATATATATAATTTATAAGAAATAAAAAAGTGTATAAGCTTATAAGCTTGTGTAGTACTTTTCAATTGAAGCGAAAATCAGCTGTTTCGCTTCCGACGCGCTCACTTTCAATGTCGGTAAAGTACTACACTCGCGATTCCATAAGTTTTTTATGGCATTTTCGCTCAACGTTACAAGATATGGTGCGAATTCCATAATGTAATATAAATAATAATATAAAAATTTTATTATAAAAGATATAAAATTATAATTTATCCTGGAAATTTATTATGTTGTATGTTTTATAATAAAATATAATTCATATTATCTAATCGTTTCCCGGTGAATCGGGCAAAACCCGTTTATAATATGTTTCCCGATATTCAAAATATGAATGGCTAAACCATTATTAACTTTTCGGGATATGTGATGTTGTCAATCACGACTGGCGCGGTTATATTTCGGAACCGTTAACCGCCGGAATCATTAAAAAATATTGCTTACTAGGGGTGTGGTTCAGATTTGGATTCATATTCCATGGTTAAAATCATATTTTCCATTCGAATAAAAACAAAAAAAGACCCAATAATATACTAAAAAAATAAACAATATAATAAAGAAATAAAAGTAAAATAAAAACAGCAGAAATTCCTGGTTTTCTAAAACGTAGTAGTTTATGCACGTGATGGCGACCTTGACTCTGATTGGCTGAACGGGCAGTGGGCTACCAGTTTCAATAACAAATCCCCAGAGCAAAAAACTGCTGCTCCCATCAAGATTACGTAATATTATTTTCTCGCGTTTTCTGTACGTTTTTTCTGTGAACCACACGATTAGGTTAGAGATTATCAATGCAGTAAGGCGACCATTGGACGCAAAGTCCTCACATTACTAGTGATTTCTAGACAGATTTCAGTAAAACAAATATATTATTTTTTATTGAGCAACAAGACAGTTGTAAAAAGAGAATTTTATAAACGAAGACTTGAATTCAGGAAGAGAATACAAAATTAATTGCAAGTATTGAAAAGCATGTAAAGTTTACAATACATACAAAGGTGATGCCTAGGATGGATTTCGGGAAACTTTGGTGACATTGTAATTAACTTTTATTGAGAATGAACCTACCTATTAGGTAGTACCTAATACATACGTACCTAATACGTACCTAATACATACCATTACATACTACACCACCTACCTGCTTAAAGTAACGCTGCTTAAAGTAACACTATTCGCTTAAAGTAACAGTTTTTTTGCGAATAGTGGTAACTTTTTCAACCCACGCACTACCTGCTTAAAGTAACATTTCCGCTTAAAGTAACAGTTTTTTTAGGATTTCATTTTTATGCTTCAATATTTTCGGTTGTAAAAGATTTCTAAAAATATTTCAAAAATATTTTTCATCTGACGAATCAATTAGAACTATTTTTCATATGAAAAAAATATCGAAAAATATATATAATATATTACATTTTTCCAAAATGTTGCCAGATCAGTTTATGGGCAAAATGAGAAGCAGAATCTTAATTTAAGATAAAGTTACTTTTTTGGATTTGACCTTGTAAGTAATAACCCCTTCCCCTGTATTAGTATTAATTAATCACGTGATGTTTCTAAATTGCGCAATTATACGACCTTATTTCTGCTTAACTCTCAGGGGGAAGGAGTTTTTGGGAACCCGTAGGGGGAAGTTGCGTGTAAATAAACACGCAGTTGAAAATCACAATAAACCATCTCTAGAATTACCTGAAAAGCTGTACAGAAGCATAACAAATCATTTGCAATGCATATAAACAAAAAACTGTTCTCTCATATCTAATCTCCAGAGACTATGGAATTAATTTGAAGCTCTTCATCATGTCAAAATGCTCTCATTTAAGTCTTATTTATGTTTTTTTCGTCATTATTATAATTTCAAAATGTATAGCCATTTTTGTATTAGAAATTGAACATATTAGATAATAATGTTCATTTTATTTGTATACCAAATTTTCGGCTTTCGCCATCGTCAGGGTAAGATATATAGATACTGAAGAATGAATATTGAAAGATACAAATCACAAAAAAATCCAGGATTCTAGAAAGTTTTGTTTTTAATACAATTGGTAATGGACGTGGGTAACCTTGATGTTTGGGTAAGTACCCACGCCCATTATTGTTAAATTATATAAACCTCCCTATGAGCGATTTGCTCATTCAAAGGAGGCTNTCCGCCAAATAACGAAAAACACCAATTTTTCGGTTTATGCGTTAGACCTTTCCAGATCATCTTCAAAAAGTGTTTCAAATTGACACGTATTAAGGGTCGGTTAACGACTTTTTCAAAAACTACCCTTATTTAGCAAACTGGCCCTTCTTAAGCACGCCTAGTTTTAGGCAAGTTTAGTGTTGTAAGGTCAATTTGTTTACAAAAAATGCAAAAAAGAAAGGCTTCCTTACAGACAGGGCATGCATTACATCACTTTGGGATTACCTAATTTTTGTTCGCGAAATAATGAGTTTTTATTGTTTCTCTGAAGTTTCAACTCAAAAAAAAAATATTTTTCGGACAAAATCTAAAAATGTTCTCTGTAAAAACTGATGTCAAAGAACTTGCAATTAAAAAAATTAATTAGATCGTCACTACTTTTTGGACACCATTTTTTGAGTAAAAATGATAATATATGGTGTTTTTAGCAAATAATGTGGTCTTGGTTTTTCTTCAAATTAATTGTGTAGTACACAATGTGTACCTACTTTGAAGTCTTCTGATGATTATAAAAGT
>SCLG01000020.1:579094-610360 GCA_004367875.1 Oikopleura albicans
CTGTAGTTATTTTATATATTCTCAATCAGCGATAAATGGCTCTTATGCGCAACATCCACAGAAGGTGTTTGTCGATTTCGCGCGTTTCGCCGAAGAAATGGGGCACATTCAATTGGGAAGACCCCTTTAACCTCGAATCCCGTTTGACAGACGACGAAAAATTATATCGCGATGCATTTAAACGCTATTGTGACGAGAAGCTAATGACACGCATCGTCCAAGATAACCGAAATAATAGGTTTGATCGCGATATCATGTACGAGTTGGGCGAATTGGGGGCACTGGGCCCAACGTGTCCGGCCGAGTACGGCTGCGCGGAAGTTAATTACGTCACATATGGCTTATCGGGTTCTAGAATGATTGCTATTTTTGCGACATTATTTTATAGCGGCTTACTATTAGAGTGCTATAATTACGACTAGCATTAGAAATGGGTGCCATAATGACTCAGTCATTTTTTAGAAACTTGTAAAATATTTCATTGCCCAATTATTTTTTTCCAATCGATATTTTTTTTTTCTCATAAGTAACAATACTTTGTTTCTATCTACTACTAGTAATCCCCAAAAACGTTATTGATAGGACCGTCACCTTGTATACAAGGTAAAGGCCGTATTTTCAACCGCGTGGTTAACCACGTGCCAGGAGGCACCGCGGCATCTAACAGAAACAATTTCTGGCGGAAAAAGTTTTACGCCGAAATTCCGCGAAAAACAATTTGTCAAAAAAAACCCACAAATAGCAGCATGCTCTAAAGAAACATTTCTGGGAAAATTCTGCGAGATACGTTTTCCGTGAAAAACCAAAAATGGCTTTTTACGGGAAAAATTTTTTATGCGAGATGCCGCGGGATCGTCAAGATAATCGTAAACATTTTCAGCGTTGTCGGATAGTATTTGTGTAAAGTTATCAGTGATATAACTTATCAATGATATAACTTATCATACTTACATTTTCTTGAGTAGTTGTAAATACTTTGATTTACATAAAAAAGTAATTAAATGAAGAAACTTTTGGCATGGGCCATGCGTAGGACAGTCGCCTGAGATTTTGACCCGATTTTAGAAGTGCTTCAAAATGCTTGATTTTCAGATATATATGGTAACCAAATACGGCGCATCCCGTGGTGGACCTTAGAAGTGTCTACTGCCAACCGGTTAATAGTTAACCACGAAAAACTGGAAAAATAACGTTTTTTTCTAGTTTTGGTTACGGTCGCATCTTTTCGCACTTCTTTTTCCATGATTTCTGAAATCACGTGATTAAGGCCCATCGAACAGTACAAAAAACTCGTTTAACTTGAACCGGTTTGTTTGGTTGACTCCAATTTTTTTTTTACTTTTTATATATCGCTTATAAGCTACAAAATCTGAAAGTTTGGGAGCGCTCAGGTGTATATTTCTTGTAGGTGTGGTCCCAGGCGACGGTCCTAGCCATGCGGCATGGCTTACTATTAGACTGCTATAATCATGAGACAAATTTTTAGTGGATGTTCTTTTTCAGAAAATTATAGAAAATCTTTGTAAGTCCTAGCTACGGCAAATATTCGTCGTTTCGGGGATGATCAAGTGTTAAGTCACAACGGGGAAGCCCTCAAATAAAATCCGAAAATTATGAACGTTCATGAACTTAATTTTTCCATTAGAAAGATACATACAAGTGTAGTACACTTAGAACGATACATACAAGTGGCACCGACTGAATCGGAAAACTTTCTTAAATGTCGAAAGGGTAAAATGTCTAAAGCGGAATATGTCTACAAAAAAGGTGTAAAGTGGATAAAGGGTAAAGGTAATACAGTGTAAATGTGATTAAGTGTAAAGGTGATAAAGGGTAAAGTGGATAAAGGCTAAAATGTCTAAAAATTTTAGACATATTCCGCTTTAGACTTTTTAGAAGTTATTCCCATTCAGTCAGTGCCATACAAGTGTAGTACACTTAGTGAACCATACACGGTATATTTTCATTCTGTTTGTTAAATTTTTAGAGCACAAGGGCTCGGCAACTAAGGTTCGCTTTCGTGATTTTCAAATCCTACCCATTTTCCAGAGGCCGTTATTTAGCGACATGCGTGTATTGAAAAATTTGATCATTTATGGCTGATATTTCGATTGATATCTAAGAACCCGATAAAAAGTCTGCTGGCGCGGGAAATTGAACGTGTAGATTCTGCTTACAGATCGGCATTATCCGTACAGTCATCGCTCGTTATGTGGCCGATTTGTGCCTACGGATCTATGGTTGTCAAATTGTATATTGACTTATGTTTTATCACTACTGATGTTTATAATTCTATTCGGAATATAATACTGTATTATTAATACATGTATTTGAAATATATTACAGTCCTTACTCATTTATCCAAAAAAATAGATTTTGTTTGCCAAAAATGAAGTCTTTTTCAGGTTTCGCTCTTTTCAAGTTTCCCCTTTTTCAGATTTCGCACTTTCAAGGACCATTTTTTTAAATAAACCTCAATTATATATTTATGATTTGTCAACCGTGCACAGAACTCATGAACAAAAAATGAAATACGTGCCAGATTTGGCCTCCGGTGCTAAAGTCGGATGTTTTGGCCTAACAGAGCCAAACCACGGCTCAAATCCCAACGGAATGGAAACAATCGCAAAATATGATAAAGCTACTGACACTTATATTCTAAACGGCTCAAAGACGTGGATCACGAATTCGCCCATTGCCGATACGCTGGTCATTTGGGCACGCTCTGAGGCGCATGATATGAAAATTAAAGGATTTATTCTTGAAAGGACATGGGAAGGCGTCGACTGCCCAACGATTCCCGGCAAGTACTCCCTTCGAGCGTCAGAAACCGGCTCGATATTTTTGGATCAAGTAAAGGTCCCCGCCGAAAATTTATTGCCACATGCCGAAGGGCTCGGTGGGCCATTTGGCTGCTTGAATAATGCGCGGTATGGCATTGGCTGGGGAGCTATGGGCGCTGCAGAAGCTTGCTTTCACGCTGCTAGGTATGACGGCCTAGTATTTATAAGGCACCGCCGCATCTCGCAGAAAAGTTTTTCACGGAAAATTTTTTTCGTCGGGCGTAAGTATTTCTCGGAAAGTCTGTGAGATACGTTTTCTGCGAAAAAAGTTTTCTGCAAGATGCTACGCTGCCGTATTTATGAGTATGCACTGAGTTCGCAGGTTCAACGTTAGGTTCTCAAAATAAAAAAAAATCAAATTAAGACCGCTTATTGTATACCATATAAGTTGAACCATTTCCATGTTGCTAACTTATGGCCATATGACGATTGGCTCAACTAAACACGTCAATTTTATGGCCTGTTTTGATTGGATAAGCCATGTGTTTGCAAGACACAGCATTATGGTACCTCCACCCAAAAATACCCCTTCTTAAAAAGCAGATTCGTAGCCCTTGCGTTCCTCAAATACGTTACCATTATTTTTCAACAATAATTAACGCTTGGTGTCAAAAAAACAACTTAAACCGGTACTCTTTAGGGATTATACGCTTCAAAGAATACAATTTGGCGCACCTCTGGCGCGACAACAGTTAATGCAATACAAGATGGGAGATATGCTTTGTGAAATTGCGTATGGTTTGGAAGCCTGTCTTACGGTTGGCCGCCGAATGGACGAAGGAAAAAGTCCATTATTCTCACATCTTATTTCTAAATGTTTCTTTATGAGTCAGACACCCAAGATGGCGGTGTAATAGGCCGTCCGAAGTTTCGGGTGATTCGCCTTTATTCATATGGAGGCGGCAAGCTGAAAGCTAAGCGGCTCACTATTTGTTACGGTCATGACTGGAATTGTAGTAGTAATCTTATTATTATCTTAAATAATTAACCTAATATATAAAATGCATACATTTAGAAGTTAGTGATATACTGGCTCCACTATTTTTTTTTCTGTTTTCTTTAACCCACGTTTGCTTTGCTTTCAGCTTGCCGGCTCCAGACTAAACGTCTTCAAAAATATAACATGGCTAATGGTGTGGCCAACACCGTATTGGTCAGTTTCACGTTTTTTCCCCTTTTTTATAATCAAATCCAAACAGGAAGGAAACAATAAATAGGTGCCGCGGCAAGACTTGTTTAAACTACTGTCAAACTATGGCAGATTTTGCGGAAATTTGCTCAATGAATATTCAGTGTTATCGTTTGTCACATGGCGTAGATTTGAGTTGATTTCACCATAATTCAATGTGTATTACTGGATTTATGAACAATCTACTCTCAAGGGTATCTCGATTTTTTTCACTTATGGACTTTAATACCTTACCGAATAGTTGACCTAATACCTAACAAAAATTTGTTTGTTATTTTTGGAAAAATAATGATTTTTTTAGAGAAAGAAACCATGTCTTTTTGAACTTTTTTTTTCAAAAAGACACGATTTTTCCTTGAATAAATGACTTGACCTTATAGACTATATAAGTTATATGGTCAAGTCGTTTTTTCAGTCTTTTGTAACTGTTTTTTCCGAGAATAACAAATTTTTGTTAGGTCAAGTCAGTTTTTGTTACTTTGAATTCATAATTATTAAATAATTAATTATTTGTTGTGGACTAGTAATAAGGCTTAACGTCTCCGTCCGAAATTTCCATCATTAAGCGTAAAAATTGCCAGACGGCGTTGGATATTTCGCGTGTGGCGCGCGATATGATTGGCGGCAATGGCGTCCAGGATGAATATCATATAATTCGACATATGGTTAATTTAGAAGCCGTGAATACATACGAAGGAACGCACGATATCCACACGTTAATTCTAGGTCGTGAAATCACTGGAATGCAGGCGTTTGTAAATAAATGAAGTCGCCAATAAAAAAAAGTATAAAATACATATTTCAAATCAACAGTTTGTTACTGAATAAACATAAAGTTCAAAACCTATATTTATCGCATTCTTGTGTATCAATTCTTTGATTAAACTCGTATGCTGAAATTAAACTGGTATGCTGGGATTCATTTACAAGGGTTGTTACAGGGGTAGTCCAATTCTGGGACTTTTTTATTCCGAAAATGATTTTGAAATCCAACTCCGGGACACAAAGTTAATACTTTTCCTACTATGATACAGGTCTATCTGCACGTTACAAGAACTAAAAGTTTTACGTTACAAGGACTAAAACGATACCATGACCTGATAGTAATAGCCCGAAATATAAAAATAATCGAGAATTGTACAAAAGTCGGTCATTTTAACGCAAAAAAAATGATTTTTGCTTTAAAATTGGCGATTTTTGTAGAATTCTGGCTTATGTTTATATTTCTTGTTATTACTATACGTAAGGTCTTGTTGTCTTTTTTCGAAATTTCATCATTTGTATTTCTGTATGGTTGCCTACACACTGCTTAGTTATTTTGCGGTTTGTTACCTATACTGCAATGTTTAACGGTTTGGTTTTTTTTCCTTCCGGTATAAGCTTTGGAAGTTATGTTGCAGTTTTTTTATTCAAATTTTATAGCTCATTTTAGGGCATCTTTAGTTTAGGGCGGCTCATTTTTTTATTTTTGAGCTCGAGAGGACAGTTCAGGACAGCTCATAAGTTTTTTGAATTATGCCGAGGCCTGACAGGGACTGTTATGTAAGGTTAATTCTTCAGGTCAGAATTTTTGCAAATCTAGACAGTCTAGACTAGACTCAACTAGAACTGAAAACTATTTTTTTGTGTCACTGGAGTCTGGCCAATCAGGTCGTCAGATATTATTTGCGTTTCACCGCACAGTTATTCCGTACATAAGGGGGTATTGATCGCAACTTTTTTTAATTACAAAAGTGGATTATTTGTGACCGCGCCGCTAAAAATTCCAAAACCAACATTCCATTGAATCGTCTGGACAAAATTAATCATTATGGATACATGTACAGATCGTTACTGAAAATTGAACTTTTTTTTTNTTTTTTTAATTACAAAAGTGGATTATTTGTGACCGCGCCGCTAAAAATTCCAAAACCAACATTCCATTGAATTGTCTGGACAAAATTAACCATTATGGATACATGTATACCGACCCTAAGTTGTGTTTGTCATGTGGCCTGGAATTTTTCAAAAACGTTGTTCAAATTATCTTTATCGTGATACGGCCTGTACAATCTACATGGTGGTTTAATTTAGCATAAGATACAAGTGTCGCACAGTTGTCAAAAATTCATTCGAAAATATCAAATTTAATCATATTTAATGGATACACAATAGGAAATGTATCTAACGTACGCATAATGTGGAAGATAGTTTATCTAACTCAAATCGAGGTTTGAAGAGTTCCTTCGTGGATTTCGTGCGCAAACACGTTTATTTTTGGTTACGAATTAGTAATTCGCAATTACGGTATTTGACCGACTTTACCGATTGAGTTTCATGAAAATCGGGCAAGCGTTTCTAGATTGTTTGTTAATTTATGTATTGGGAGAGCGGGCAACACAAGTAAGAGACGCCCAGACATATCAATCGAAGAAATCTACAAACAATCTAGAAACGCACGGCCAATTTTCATGAAACTCAACGGGTAGGACCGGTTAATCCTAAAATCTGCTACAGGGCGTCTAATACAAATAAAAATAATTCAAATTAAGGGACATTTTTACCAACAAGATTCAAATTAAGCGACGGATTTTTCCCAAAAAACTTAAAAAAAGGACAAAATTCAAATTAGGGGACAAGAGTAGAGGTTGGTCAAAACTAGCAAACCGTTCCTTAATATGAGATCCCCCTATAATGGATTAGGGTGCCAGGCCGGCACTACCAAATGTTAAAATTTGCGTACCGGATTGAGCATTCTGCGCGTAGCAAAAAAGACATGACGAAAAATTCCCAACGTTACAAAATGGGCAAAGAGGCCATAATCACTTTTCTAGAAAATCTTTGCCTAAGAAGCATACTGTGTCACACAGTCTGTGTGGTCCAACAATGAATCAGAAAGGACAAATTTTTGCACGCAGTTTTATATTGTATAAGCATAAAAAATTGCGGGCACACATTTATCTAGCTTTTTGAAATTTTTTTTTGATGTTGATTTTAGCTCAAATAGCGGGCACTCTACTAACGATAGAATTGTATTGTACATTCAATGTAGTACATTCAATTCATTGAATGTACAATGTACAATAAACGATTATCATCCAATTATAAAGAAATGAGAGTTTTTTCACAAAAGTATCTAGAACCCGTTCACTGGACAATATAATACTGTCTGTGGTAGCAGTTCTGACCGATGCTTTTTGGGCCACTCAATCCGCGTCAGGGCGTGCGAGAGCTGCGAGTTCGAAATAACGGACACGTTGCAGGCAATTCAATTAGTGCATTTTTTTATGTTTGCCACCTAAAAATTGAGCGAAAATCTTAGACCCTTATTACTAATCTTTTATCCACTTCGAAGACTTGAAGATGTCGAGAAAAAATTGGTTGTCCTTTTTTTTTGTGGTTTTGAAGAGGACTCTGAAAATCGAAAAAAAGCTTGCTTTGAAAGTTTATTACAAAATTTCATCGTGATAAGTGTGAAATTTTAAAGAATTTTACGGTAGTCCGCGGTCTCTTATCACTCAAGCTTCATGTTTTGGCAATTTTATGATAAGTAAAGTCTCCTGTTGGGCGATACTGTTGGGGTAATTAAAAACGACTGATTGTCAAAATATCAACTTATTGCGTATTTTATATAAGACTCAATATTGCTTCATGGATCATGAATCACAGTTCAAATATATTGCGTAATGAACTCATAAAGCAACAATTTTGGCAAAACGGGACCTACTAGTCTACTTGGTCGCCAAGTCATGTTCAAAATATGACTTAGCGACCAAATGGTCGCCAAAGGATGTTTTAGGCAGGCAATTTTGTGGTTGCCAAAACCAGCTGTCACCCTTTTTTCTACACAATAAAATTGCAAAAAAACACAAAAATCGATCAGTCCATAACGCCTCGACAAAAATAACATAAGCATACAGTGCTTCCGTTTATTTGGTTCGAGATTAACGGACCTAATTTTGATGGACCTCATAAAGCATCATCCTAACGGTATTTTGACCCAATATTGTCCCAAAGATTTCTGCGTTAAAAGTAGCTGAATAATATTTTGATATTTTGGCAAGTGCTTTCGAAGAACATAACATAAAAACACGGCAAGAGGGTTCATTTCTATTTACGCCTGATTACATCACAAAAAAATGGAACTTATTCGAGGGCCGCTACTCGACGCCTTTCAGGAGATATACATATAATGTTTTACTTTAACTAATACCGAAAAATAATAAACAATTAAATGGTACCACTTTGTGAGAGAGGACGACTCTAAAAACTCCAAATATATACTTTAGGTTGTTTGACAAATCGCTTGAGAAGAACTGATTTTTATGATCGTCTGACAAGTGGTATATGTCATTCTAAAAAATACAACCCTGAAAAATTGGTACTTAAAGAGTCACTTAGAACAAGACACGTCGATTGAGCCACTTTATTATGCAATAGAGTTACAGGATATGTAGATCTCGAGCACCATTAATAGCCAATAAGTATTCAAATTGAACACATTTCATTTCAATTATATAAGTTGGAGAATTAGCTCTAAATTTTAGAATCAGTTCCGATGTTTAGTCGGTACTTTCTTGAAAGGCACAACATGTAAAACGCCACAAGATCGCAAAAATAATAATATAAACCTTTAGAGTACCTAAAAAAATGTTTTTGCCAAATTTTAGTTTAACCCCCAAACAAGATTATTTAGCATATCCATGTACACGAGACCGGCCCCCTATGTACTCATCTCTGAAGGCTCGTGATTTCCAACTATAACTTATAATTAATAAATCAATTTTTTCATTTACAATTAAACTTTATTTAAAGATTTTAGAAGTGAAGTTTGTAAAATAACAGTATTAAACTTTGCATTAAAAAACCTACTCATTAAAGTAGGAAAAAGCATAAGTTATCCTGAAATACTTAACCCCCTGACATGCGAATCGCAGCTCAAAACAGCTTTCTAAAAATCATATTAATGTAGGATGATAATTAATTTTTATACAGCTATTCGGCGCCAAGGGGTTAATCGCAGAGGTTGGTTAGCAGTTAGGTGGCAAGATTATTACAGTATTTTTTAATTAATTTTTTTATCTTTTAATTTAATTAATCATTCGATGGTGCCGAATCGAATGAACATACTCTCGAAAACTCCCCGACTATCCTTGGACACTTTTTAGTGGATTTGACCACAATAAACCAAAAATCACAAACGGTTAACCCGTCTATTTAAGGTGATGGGACGGTACCGACTAAGTTGGTATCATGAAGTTTTATGTAAAAATTTGGCTGGTCGAAAGTGTAAAGGGAATAAGTCATAATTCGACGCAAATTTGCGTCGAATTCTCATTTATACATTTTGACCTTTCAGCCTCTTATACTTTCGACCACATATACATGATACGAGTTTAGTCGGTGCCGATGGGACTTTATTTTCCATATCTTTAGTAACTGTAAAATTTGGCAAACCCGGTTTTTAGTTAATCGGCTCTAAAGGTCAATATAATATGGGGATAAAAATTTGTAATCTTTACGTTTTGTTGCCTTTTTCAATGGCAACGCTGTTTTTCGGATGAAACTGTTTTTGGTGCAATTTTTCGAAGAAGCTTTTTTTCCCGAGAAACGTTCACCTTGAACCCCTCGAAAAACTTTTTAATCGATTGAGTACTTTACCTAATCAGCATATGTACTCTATAACATCTGGTTACAATTACTAAATTCTAGAAATTTGCACTTAGTGTATTGCGTACGTCGCTTATCGTAATTGGGCACGTCCAGTCATTTGTACATAGCCATCTAGTGGTTGATATTTTTACACGTATATGTACGCATTTTGAAACTTAATTTGTATCAATTCAAAATGTCATATTTATGTATTACCGATAACCGAACAAACACTTTAGTTTCAACAGAAAGTGAAACGTTAACTGAATTTGCCGAAATTCTAGAAGTCGATCAAAGAGAGACATATTCTCTAGAATTCAAAGCCCTTTGGCGATCAACCGAGAATGTTGAGCGCGATTTTGCCAACCTCATGAAGCAACCCGATTTCAAGCGGCATCTACTGGGCTATAAAACGGAAAATTGTGGCGAGAATTCATACAAAATCGTTTCGACGCCCATGCTCGATCTCATCAAACGGTACCCAAAAGTGGCCGGCCAAGTCTTTAACCGGTTAACAACATTGGTGCATCAAAAGAAAAAAGATTCGAGTTTGGTACCCAGTAGTTTTGCGGATATTCCGATGGAAAAGTCGAAAAATGTCAAATCGGTGGTCTTTGACTATACTCATTTTGATCCGATTTGTGTTGAAAATATTGAACGCGAACTTCTGGAAAAAGAAATGGAAAATTGCTCTCGAAAATTGCAAAAGTTGAATCGTGGTGAATTGGCGCAAATGAACCCGCTTTATTTCATTCGAAAATACAAAAAAATGGATTTGTATCATCATGTATACGTCGTTGAATATATGTATCTCAAGGCCAGACAGTACCGTATGTATGCCCGATTGGTTGTTGACATACTTTTACAAATGTAAGTACACAAACTTATCGACGAAAAATTAGTTATTTCGGAAACATTTCCATTATAAGGTCCGTTTTGTGGCACAGGTGGCCTCAAAGTAAGAGCCACTTTTTTCGATTTTCAAAAGTGCCAAAAATGGCCCATACTTTGAGAAGGCCCTTACTTTTAGAATGCCCTTACCTTGATAAAGCTTACTTGAGAAATAAGTTATAAAAAACAACCAAAAGATGGCCCTTGCTTTGAGAAAGCGGCCCTTAATTTGAGGCTCCCTGTATATCAGCAATTCGACCCTTATTTAACAATCGATTGAGTGTAATAAAAGTCCCTAATAAAACTAATATTTATATTTTTAGTGCTCTAGTTACCTGTCTGACCTCCTTTGCCTTAACCCCCAACCAAAAAACAAGGACGTTTGTCCTTTTTCATGAAATAGACGTATGTTTTCTGTTGTTCGGCTTTCTTAAATGAATTGGCAGTGAAATCCAACATAGAAAAAGCGATTGTGAATCCGTAGAATNGGTACCCAGTAGTTTTGCGGATATTCCGATGGAAAAGTCGAAAAATGTCAAATCGGTGGTCTTTGACTATACTCATTTTGATCCGATTTGTGTTGAAAATATTGAACGCGAACTTCTGGAAAAAGAAATGGAAAATTGTTCTCGAAAGTTGCAAAAGTTGAATCGTGGTGAATTAGCGCAAATGAACCCGCTTTATTTCATTCGAAAATACAAAAAAATGGATTTGTATCATCATGTATACGTCGTTGAATATATGTATCTCAAGGCCAGACAGTACCGTATGTATGCCCGATTGGTTGTTGACATACTTTTACAAATGTAAGTACACAAACTGATCAACGAAACAGTTATTTAGGAAACATTTTCATTATAAGGTCCGTTTTGTGGCACAGGTTGTGGCTCAAAGTAAGAGCCACTTTTTTCGATTTTCAAAAGTGCCAAAAATGGCCCTTACTTTGAGGTGGCCCTTACTTTTAGAATGCCCTTACGGTAAGGGCCTTACCTCGATAAAGCTTACTTGAGAAATAAGTTATAAAAAACAACCAAAAGATGGCCCTTGCTTTGAGAAAGCGGGCCTTAATTTGAGGCTCCCTGTAAATCAGCAATTCGACCCTTATTTAACAATCGATTGAGTGTAATAAAAGTCCCTATTAAAACTAATATTAATATTTTTAGTGCTCTAGTTACCTGTCTGACCTCCTTTGCCTTAACCTGTCAAATCCCGCACGAACTGGTAAACACAACGGGCGAACAGGTTAAATCCTTTTACAGCGATATTTGTGAAACCGAGCGTTGCTCAACTTGGCGCATTTTGTCAACGGTTTTTCTCGGAATTCGCATTTTTCTCGAGTTTTGGCGCAACCAGATGGCAGCATGGAGTAAAATTCAAACTATGGATAACTTGTGGATTTCGGAGGATATATTTCTAGTGACGGTTTCGATGATTTTCATGTGGACCGGTAATTGGTTCTGTGGGGCCTGTGCAATGCTATATATTTGGACCCACTTACCAGTTTATCTTTACCGGTTTCATGGTGGAGACGCTATAATGGTATTTTCAAAAGTCGCCGGTACAGTCCTGCAGTACCTTGTATACCTGACCTTTTTCATCTGTGCTATTGGAAGCGTCCTCGTGTTAGGTAAGCACTCAACTTATAGTGACTTTATTTCAGGGGCTCCCTATTTATGCGACCCCTGGGTTTCGAAATAGTTACCAAAATCACAAAATGTTTTCTAAAAAGAAGTAATTGGACCATTCGACGTAAAATTAAAAAGTGGAATGTAATAGGCTAATTCATTTTTGGCCCAAGTTTAGCGTGTCACGTGATAAATTTGATTTAAGGCCTAAAAATCCTATTGTTAGAGCTTATTTGAAGTCTTTTAAATATGTGCGTTAATATAAATATTTTTAGGTATAAAATGTCATTTTATTTGAATTCTGCCCCTTAATAGAAGATGCCCTATACTATTGTAGTTTCATAAAAACATTTCAATAACATTTCATAAAACATTTAAGCCTCTTTAACTTATTAACTTAGAGCTTTACTTTATTAAACATTTTTTTTTCAGGTTTTAAAAAAGCGGCAAACGCAACGGAATTCGCACTCATCATTCCCCAGGCCTTGGCGTTTATAACTGGCGATTACGCCCTTGACGACATTTTGGAAGCAAGTAACGAAATTTATGGGCGCCAGGAGTTCCTTATGGCCATACTGTTATTCGTGATGATACTCGGGGGTCATATAATCATCATGAATGTATTCACCGGTTTGGCAGTTGGGGACGTTCAGGCGGTGAAGGCCTTGTCAAAAGCTCGAAAACTGCGATCGTTGATGAAGTTAATATTACACAATGCGGAATTTTCCCTCTTGGCCCTTTTCAGTCACCACTGTAACAGAACCCACGAATGCAAATTAAAAATGGAGATTGTGCCGAAGCGGGAAACGTGGCGAATGCTGATTTTTAACGGGTTAAAAAAGTACTTTGGCTCCTCGACGGTCACTTTGATGTACAGTACCTCGCGGGTTAATCGATGGATTGGTGAAAGAAGGCTTTATAAACTGCCCCCATCAAATACCGAAAAACAAATTTTGGCCAAAAACAAAGAACTGGAGAAAAAAATCGAAGACATCCAAAGTGACGTTGAAAATGTACACATTAAGCTCAATGCAATTTTAGAAGCACTTCAAAAGATAAACAAATAAAAAAAACGACAAATTTTGGGGATGTTTTGTGATGAAAATTCATTCGAATAATAATTTTGTACATTTTTGAGCCTGCTATGCCTCCTTTGAAACTTTCTGTAGTTCATTCTGATCCGTTAACAATAAATACTACTAAAACATAAAATGTAAATTTTTATCTAAATCATATTCCATAATCATTATGGCATAATGGACATTCTAGAAGAGGGTCTCATTTTAAGTGTCTTATTTGCGGGCGATTACTATACATTTGTTTGTTAAAAATATAATGAGCGGACAGAGTGTCGAAAAACTCTGGGCCTCATCAGGTAAAACAAATTACCAGTCTGAATTATTTTTTTGCTGCGGTTTGACTTTATTCATGTTAAAATTAGGGTTCCCAAAATTTTTCGCAGTGGAAAAATTTTCCAGCATAAGCTGAATCAGATGCGCAAACTGTCAAAGTGATCTGAAAACCGTCAATTTTAACCACGGGCACTCTAGTTAGAATTTCGAAAAAATGAGGGTGGTTATTTTAGCGCCATTTAGAAATGTTAGAATTTTTATGTTTTTTGTTGTTTTGACGTTTGTCATTGCATCGTGTACAAAATGCCAGCTTCAGGTTCAACGTAAGCAGAACAAAGTACAAACTGCTCTTAGTGTACAATGAACTCAACACACCAAAAATATATATTGTTTAACAGAGCACATTTTTGTTCGCATGCCCAGCTGCGGTAAAGGAAAATTTACAAAGTGAAATGTTCAACTATGAGCAACAATGTGCAAAAATAGATAAGAGAAAAAGAAAAAAGAGAAAAAACATAAAAAAGAAGGCCCCTCGCTAGGCTGTCCATTGTAAAAAAAACGAATGTCGCCGTCAACACGCCAGATTTTTACAAAAGATGCAGTTGGGGCCAACCAAGAAAAAAAGAACCTTTTAAAACTGATGATTATTATAAAGATTATTCCCCAAACCGAAAACTATCGGTCGAGAATCCGTCAAAAAACCACATTAGTTTTGTGTTTTTCAGCTCAAAATACCCCTATAACAAGTTAAAACCGGTATTTTTCATAACTAGATTGCCCATTAACGGTAGAAAAAGGTTCGCCAAAAATAAAATCTGCCAAAAATCGGATTCTCCATCCGAAAGTTCATAGGATACCAAAATTTAATTTGTTTTAGAGGATGCAGCAAAAAGTTAACTAGTGTAGACCTAGCACCGTGGACACCCTACCCCTTGCCCATCAATTCTAACTAGAATTCAAATATTTTACGTGGCACATTTTTGTGGGATTGATCCGTGAAATGCGGCACCAAAAAATCACAATCTGAAAACCTCAAGGCCGCCCCATCACTTCCAAAAATAAACACAGTGGGGTTTATCACTTTGACCGACTTGGGCGAAAAAAGGGCCCAGGGAAAATATATGCACGAGAGATTGTTTAGGCCGCGACGGGAAATTTTTGGTGTTTGGAATCTTGTCACGTAATAACGACCTATAATCTGAAGATGATACAGTATGTATTTTTAATTGGATTAAAAATTACAGGAAAAAGGGAATAAGCGAATTTGATTCTAAAATACTAAAAATTTGCGATTTTTAGATATTGCTTCTAGTAAAGCATCATTTACTCTGTGTTGATTCTCACTGTCATACTACGTCATATTACTTCTAATAGAGCATGACTTACTCTATGTTGATTATCACTGTCATATTACGCCATATTGCTTCTAGTAGACCATGATTCACTCTATGTTAATTTTCACTGACATATTACGTTTGACGGTGAGAGTAGTCAAAGGCTAAACTAAATAATGTCAACTGCGTGCGCAGGTGTTACAACATTTGTACATTTTTGTGAACATACGGGGCAAATGTCAATTTGTATGATGAAACCTTCGATGTAACTCTTGTACGCGTGTTAATTAAATTGTAATTACATTTGTTTGTTTTTTTCAAATGCTATTTTATAGAGTATAATACATTGTCTCTAATTGTTGGTTCGATTTGTTCTAAAAAAGAAACTGTTTAAGTCAAAACCACAAAAATGATGATCACTATTACAGCGATAACCACAAAGTATTTCCATGTACTATGACATTTTAACATAAGATTGCAAGATTGTCATTTTCATGTGAGTTCATGCTAGAATCAACATGTTTTCGGCTCATGGAGTTCCCCTGAAACAGAGATGCCAAAGTTCTGTTCTAAATTTCAGAACAGAACAGAACGCTCGTTCTTTTTTGTGACGGTTTTCCAATTTGTTTTTGTTCTGACGTTCTTGACCGTTCGAACGCGTTCTGAAGCGTTCTTGTGATTGAAAAATGCCCAGAACGCATTTTTGAAGGTTTTTTTAAATAGAACGAAAAAACGTTCTAAATGGCCGTTCTGTTCTTTGTCGTGATGGGAAAATGCCCTAGAACGGTGTTCTTGCGTTCTTTTGTTCTATTGCCGTTCTGTTCTCAAGTTCTGGAAAAACATAACTTTGGCATGTCTGCGCTGAAACAACAAAAAACTACTTCTGACATGAATTTTGTAAACTTTCTTCCATACTAGATACACCACCTGCGCAGTTATCTGGTCAGCAGTTATCTGGCCAGATTTCCCGCTCGTGCCGTTTTCTGGCCGGTCTCTAATTGAATAATAACAATGGGGTATTGTGCAATTACCCGCTCGTGCTGATATCTGGCCGTCTTTTGCCGATAATTTTCAAGACAATCCGCCTACGCACTGCGAAGTTATCTGGCCATTATTACGTAACAAAACATTTATTCGGCGAAAATGTTGGCCAGATAACTGCGCAGGTGGTGTAACAGAAAAAACAATAAGCGATAACCAAATTTTTTCTTCCAAAGAAGTAATGTGGCCATTCGACGCAGAATTCAAAAAAATTTTGAAAAACAAAAATGAATATTCTGACAAAATTAGGTTTAGGAAATCTCTGGTTTTTTGTCTTTACAAAACTAGGTCAACTTAAAAACCGCGCCGTGCGGGCACATCTGTCAACAGTAATTGTTCAACCGGAAATAACTTTTGAACAAAATTTTTTTTTCAGTTAGCTAAATTTCGCCTATTGATTCAAACTAGTTTTGTTAAACTTCGTAAGAGATATTTCATATTCAAATTTGGTCAATTAGCAACCTGTGGCGACTGTGCGGTTTAGGGTTCAGGTTTGACTACATTATGGCAAAATGGGCCATATAACTATTATTGTACTGTTTTGATTTTACCATGTGAGTTGCCTGAGCCAGATGGGGCGCTCCTGAATTAGTAAATAATTGAAAAAAAATGTTTCATGACTGTTCATGACTAAAGTAGTCAATTCCATTTGCTCTGGCTTATTGTTGGGGCGATTAGTATCGTTTGAGTTTTGAGCCACAATCCACTTAGGTTGATGTTTATCATCAAGACTCGTTCTCAAGTGAGGGGTATATATACGAGTCGTTGTTCTTTGGGCCGTATCATGGGAACCATCGCCAATATTCCATCCGTATTGAAGTACAGTACCCTCATGTTATAGCTAATTTGTCAAATAACCTTTTTTAACTAGGCAAATATTTAAAATAACCGCTATTTTAAGGCAAAAACATGGCCGAATTCAGGCCTGGGTATTAATAAAAAAAAACAATGACCTGTCCTGGACTGGCCTCTCGAGAATAAATTTTTATTCTGAGCTGCCCTAATCTGGATTCTCGAGTTCCAAAAAAAAACATGAGCTGGCCTGTCCAACTATCCGGCCATTTGTCGAGCGGTGAAGGCCGGATGGCTGTTGGCAAGTCGCGGCTGGCGGAATGAACAATTAGCCGGGTCATTGAATTTTGGTAATATTATTAAAATATAATATTACGCAAATTAATTTTTTTACAAATTAGTCGCTAGTTTTTCGTTAATGACTTGGCCGACGACACGTACTATAGTAGAACACTCATTAGATAACTCATTACTCCCAGCACCCAGTTTATTCAAATTATGTAGGGAACAAATTAATTTCGAGTTCCTTTTTTCAACATTGGTACACTTAGTTGACATTGGAGCCGTCAACGGAAACACTCGACTCTACATAATTCGTTCATAGTCGCGGTATATGCCCGTGTTTGACCGTCAGACTCGATAGAGTCGCCGATGTTTGTCAACTTTGTAGTTATATTTAGAATCCTAAATTACTCGAAAATATTTGTAATTAAGAGCGTGCAGGCTCTTCAAACTGAAATTTTTTCCGCAAATGGCCTCTTTCTGTGCGATACGTTACCAGAATTCGCGATGCCTCACTTACAGACACCACGGTCATTCGGAAAAAAAGTTTTCTTGGAAAGACTATTTCTCAGAAGAACTGACAAAATGTTTTGGCTCACCATGAGCCGCTACAGAGTTATTGGAAGGTGTCAACCTACGCAAAATAACGACTTTGCGCGGGACCATTATTACCACCTACGCACACATCGACATAGACATAAGTAAACGCAAATGAAAGCTGAGAGTCTGAGCCCGTAAATAAAGATCGGAACTCACGGTCGGAGGTGAGGGTCACGTGTTACAGAGCACTTATTTTGAAGGTCAACTTTTATTTTAAGGGTCAAATTTTCGATTCCCCCACTTTTACCAAATCTGTCATTCTGTTTTGTGATTAGCTACGGCATTATGACTCATTAAACTAATAGTAAGCAGCAAATTAACAGTAAGCCCCTAAAGTAAGCCCCGCCATGTATGCGGTTATACAATTAGTATTATGACATCCAGAAAACTGTTCATAACGTTTATGAATCAAACACGGTTCCCCAACGGCATCCTCACTAATCGGATATCTATTATAAGCGGGCTCTTGAAGACAGAGTGCTTTTAAAATATACGGATTTTGCCCCGTATGACGCTTTCGGTTTAAACGTACTCAATTTTTGACGTTTACAATTTTAAGGATTAATTTTTAAAAAGAGCTTTATCAGCGGATGCGGACTTATCTATCATGCTACACGTGGAATATGCATATTTAAATTTTGAAAGGTCCTTTTATTGAGCTGATTTTCGGGCAAAAAAAAATATTCTCGGAGAAAATGCAAAACAAAAGTGTATGAGAAAATGTTACTTTAAAAAACATTCTTTCTTAACTGCTAGGCGAAGTGCGTGTATATAACCACACGACTTGTTTTTCGTCGATTTAAGGCATCTGGAGGCCCCGTAGGTCAAAACGAGTATTGCTGACCCCCTCAACTTTTCGAAAAAATAACATTGACGGTATTTTTTGCGTAGGTTGGAGATTTCAAACAGCTCTCTAGGGGGCCCTGGTGGCCCAAATCAATTTTTGAATAGTCAGATCGACGTAGTTTGACGAGCTCTACAACTTATGCTTTACCATTTTTCTTTAATTATTGCGAATTATTGTGATTTTTTAAGTGTGTGTTTATAAACACACATTCCCCCCCTACGGGTTACCGAAAACTCTTTCCCCTGAGAGTTAAGAAATAAAAAAAATTCCAGATTTTTGGAGAATTTTATCGAAAAAAAGTTTTTCGGACTAAGTTCATGGGTCTCTTTATGTGCGTTCTCTCGATCTACTAGTCTCTCTCGATGTGCGTTTTTCACGAAGATTTGTATATCGTTCGATGTGCATCTTTTTTCGACCATGTTTTTATCGAAATTACCTTCACGATATGCACTTTTTCCACGCCGATGTTTCCGAAAAATCATTCTCGTTTTTTCAAATAGAATGTACATGGAGACCCCTGACTGTATTTCATTTTTCAGAGGGGCCGCGGAGTATGGAATAATTCTCATGTTAGAGCCGGAGGTCACTAAGGGACGGTTAAATTTTGAATTTTTTTTGTTGTTGCCGTCAAAAAAAAAGGCTTACTTGGCGCCCCGATGTACATTGATTTCGATTTAACAACTTTTTCGAAAAAAAAAATATTCGCATAAAACCACGATTGTGCTTTTAATGTACTCGTTCTGATATTCTAAAACTTTTAGTATTCTTTTTTTTGTATTTATGAAAAAGGTCAAAGTGGATTCGAAACAATCGAGGAACCTCATAAAGTTGTGTAAACGATGTTATCGAGCATTAGAGTGGGTTAGAATTAAATAACAAGTTCCTACATGGGTTGGCCGTTATCAATCGGTTTGATCATGACGGATAACGCAACATATCAATTGTGCAATCACTCAGATACCAAAATCCTTTTGTCCACGTAATCAAGAGGTTCAGGATAGAATTTTTTCGTCAAAAATGTTAGTTTGTGTAGTACAGGTGTTTCCTTCCTTAGCGTAAGAAATACGCTCCTAATTCATTTTATTTTAATATCATTTTTGAAAAGATATTAATATCTTTTACCAATACACCAGTTGTATCGCAGTGATTTTCACACGCGAAAAAATAAATAATGTTACCACTTTTTGGTAACGTTGCTTGACAGCATGTCTGAGTCCTATGTGGCCTGTCTATGGTCCTTTTTTGAGCGCGATTTCCTTCTTTTAAAATATTTTTTTATTACTCAGCCTTTGATATTTTTTCACAAGGACAAATTTTTCAAGGAGAAATATGCATTTCCGCTAACACATTTTTTTTCGCGTTTTAAAATCAGGACGATACGGTTATCTTTCATTTTTGAGCCTATTTTCAATTATCTTTCGTCGTTTTAGCAAAAATTTTCCAGTTACCTATTTGTCATTATTTTTCGTTTACAGTGATCTTCCCTAATTTTTGCGAAAAAAAAACCGCCTACGTATTTTTTGAACTATTTTTCACAATACAAATAGTAGTTTGAGGCCGGTTCTCATATTAAGGGACGGTTTGCTATTTTTGACCAAAGTCTAATTTTGTTCCTTAATTTTGTCTTTTAATTTTCACTTTTTGACCTTTTTCGGTAAAAAGCGTCCCTTAATTTGATACTTTTTGATATAAGTGTCCCTTATGAGTCATAAGTTATGAGTCATAAGTTATGAGTCATAAGTTATGACTCATAAGTTAGGACAACTCATATGGCCGGTCCTTAATTTGATGTCCCTTAATTTCTCTATCCGGAAATGCATACAAATATTACCTGTTTATTTTATTTTATTGGTGTTTATATGGAAATTGAAGTGCATGACCCAAAAAAGTACTGATACGCAATTATGTTACGCGTTAAATGTTGTTTACACGCATGTGACCGCATCGTTTCGTTCGTTTTTTGATGTTCGTCGAAAAAACATTACATGGAAACATTGTTTGTACATGGGTCTAGAATACAAACCCAGTATTTTGAAAATTACCAAATCGCTACAAATGTTTCCGCTCGCCCAATTAGTTTGCCGTGAAAGATAATTGGTGAAATGACTGGCATAAAAATGTAAAGCGCTGGCCCATTAAAAGTCAACCGCACATACCATGGTGCATTTTTTGCTGCCAACCGAAAAAAAGTTGTCTTATACAAAAGCAGAAAGCTGCCGGATAAATGAAAAACTGCAGTATCCTCGTAATCATCACAATGCTATTCAAATAATTGCGGCCTGAAATAAATAATTTATTTACATGAAACTACTACTTATATAGTAACGTGTGTAAATTTTGGCTGAGTTTAATCAAGAGTGGGAAAGACCACCGAAAATGCTTTGGATTTATTTTTTACCCAACAACTTTATGTAGGGGTTTGAGCAAATTCTTTTTTATGTTTCTCAAGTTAAAAATAATCTCCGAAGATTTATGTCGGGACCGTGTCTTGATAAAGTTTAACCACGCGGTTAAGCCACAAAAATAAACCACAAAGTTAAACCACAAAGTTAAACCACAAGTGTCCACCCAGGTGGACAAATGATCAAAAAATGAAACACTAATTTAATAATAGTCTTATGTATTACTTCTTTCGGCGTCATCGAAAAAAATAAATAGGGTATACGGTATACCCTTAGGGTCGCTCACGGTATACGGTATACCGTATACCATATACGAAAAATCATCAAAATTTTGATTGAGGAACAAAACGCCCCAATGTTCTCTTAACAGTTTAACAGTTTAACAGTTTAATGTTTTTTTCGGACATAAATATAGGATAAGAGATAAACGTATATAAAAAGGACAGACGTACTAAGCAGGGAATTCCAGGATAAAAATGACCAAAAATGAGCTAAAAATGTTCTAAAAATAACAAAAAAACTTGGTCGAATCGAAGATTTCTAAAACACGTATCTTTTGAGAAATAATTCACGAACAAAAAAAAATTTGTTTTATATAATTCACGAAAATCTGGATTTCTCGGACTTGGTCAAATGCTTTTTTATGGTTTTCAATGATTTATTTCATGAAATACAGTCCTGGCCAAATAATGATGGTTTAAACACATTCACTTTCTATAGAAACATGACTGACATAAAAAATGTAAAGCGCTAGGCCATTAAAACTCAACCGCACATACCATTGTGCATTTTTTAACCAACCATAACAAAATTGGTGTATTATACAAAAGCGCAAGAGCTGTCTCGTGAGTGAGAAAGTGCAGTATCTTAGCAATCATGGCAATGTTTTGCAAATAATTGTGGCGTAAAATAAATTCTATCTTTATTGGCAACTTTGAAAATTCTTCGCTGCTGGCATGAAGCAAAAAAGGGCGAAATACTATTTTGAAATTATTTGCGACTATTTGTCAAATGTGCGTTATTTTTTTGTATGTGTCTTTACTCCAGGGTATTGTCATAATTTGTCACAAGTTCCAATTTGTCTTTGAAATTCTCACAAAAAAAACATACAATGTGTAAGCCATACTGGGATCCAGAATTAATGTAGTACTTGTGGCGGTCTTACATACTGTATGTAGATTTAGTAATACCAAATTGATATGATAACGAAGTAACACCTTCGTTTCCTTTTTTTTTGTCAAAAACTGTGACTTCGTTCCATTACTGTCAGTTCGTTACATTATTGTCAGTTCGTTTCGTCACTTTTGCCCGTTTTTTGCTCCAACAACTCCAAAACGTGTCACCTCGTTCCGTTAATGACACATTACCACACCAACTGAAATCACCAATTTGAAATTGGTCACGTTTTGCGTAGGTAAAAGACGACTAGAAGCTGCACATGGAACCGTAACCGCCGCGATTCGGAAATTTGTATTATTTCCACTAAAGCTTTTTTTCTTCTATACCCTCTGAGCTTTTATGTTGTCACCCGTTATCTTGCAGATTTTCCCATTCGCTGCGTTATCTTGCGAATTTTTTAATCGCTAAAGTTTTCAACACAAAATTTTGGACACAAAATGAAACAAATCTTGATGTACAGCCCTTACTCCTTTTTGGGACGATTGCGCCTTTTTGGGACGCTAATTTTTTGGCCAAAATGGGGCCATTATAATAGAAAAATGATCCTTTTGGGGACAATGCTCCTTTTTCGAACGCTGATTTTGAGAACCGAAAACGTCCCAAAACGGAGTAAGGAGTCCTGACTAAGGNATTATAATAGAAAAATGATCCTTTCGGGGAGAGTAGGCAATCAGAACCAACTTTTATTTTTTTTCTTTTTTTTTATAAAAGTTGGTTCTGATTGCTCACCCCCCTTTCGGGGACGATGCTCCTTTTTCGAACGCTGATTTTGAGAACCGAAAACGTCCCAAAAAGGAGTAAGGAGTCCTTACTAAGGACTGTAATAATTATTGATAAAATCATGAATAAAGTAGAAAGTGTATGCGTTTTTTCGAGCAAATTTTAATGTTCTTAAAATTACTCCATTTTACACAGAATTAACGGAAAATCGCTGGCTAATTGATCAGTGAGAATATTTTGCTAGTAATTGTAGTAAGAAAATGAATTTTATAATCATAGTTAAATTTCTTTTTTGTCCATAAAAAAAACGAAATATTTTTGTTAAAATAATTACGGACCATTTGGTCAAAATTTGCCTTTTGAAGAGTACTTTTTTATCTAATTTAAACATACGTATGATGGAAGGTTTTTCTTTTGACATGTCATTTGGTACTTCCCCGTTATCGCTCGAAGAAGACACGTTGGAGGAAAAAAAGTAAAAAGAAGACAAGCCGCGCGTAATATTTGGTTTTTGGATCGACTCACGTCCGTCAACTCATTGTCAATAATACTATCTCGATATATTATACATATATTTAGAAATAGTGGTCCATATTTGGGCTGCGGAAATTTCTTGATGTCATCGCTTAAACGTCAATTACTCCAGGACCTGCAAAGCTATCATGATAAAGTAATTTCAAACAAAAAGATAGATAAATGCGTAGGATATTTTGCGTAGGATATTATGTGTAAGCGGAAATATTACATTTATGTAAGATAATTGGGCGCAAAATATAAGTTTTGTTGTCCGTTTTCGTTCATAGGCGCCACAAAGATTTTAAAATTTCACATCTTATAATTAACTGGGTGATGTGTACCCAGGTAACCGCCCATTTAGGTCAAAATTTTTGGTGGATAAAAAATAATACAGTCCTTACTCTCAAAACGGACTTGAAAGTTAAATTTTCACAGGTGAGCATAACGAAACGTAGCGGAACTCCCTGTGATGTTATGTTGTCACAGTTTTGTCCGTTCGTTCCGTTATGTTGCAGATTTTTTTGACTGTTTTATCAGAAAAACGCCTACGCACTGTGCCACTATCTTGCAAATTTTCCCATTCGTTTCGTTATCTTGCAGATTTTTGTTTCGCGAAAGTTGCAAAATAACAACGTTGGGGGTGTATTTCAATTGATCGCGGTCGGGCACGCCTAGGAGTTAATTTCACCGATAATTTACTAGAAATTGTAAAGTAGATTAGCTAACTGTTTATAGTAATGCTTTCGAAATCCTGAGTTAATACAAGAACCACCATCGGCTAAATTCAAGTGTGCGGTCAAGTGCATTTTAAAAACATCTTTTTGATGTAAAATTAAAAAAAAACAAAAATACTATTTTACATTCTGTGCATGTCAAAAGTCGGCTCACCGGTATTAATTTTTATCTATCATCCTGAGAGTAATAATGTTTATAAAACTGACGTAACATCATGAGAAGAAAAAATAGAACCGCTTGACATTATATCATAGTTTGACAGTTTTAGAAAAATAATCTCAAATCGTAATATTTTATTTTTAATAATTGAACGTCTCAAACTTTCGGATAATATTTGGCATGTGGTTGGGTTACTGACATGTAGATGATTGTACCTAAGACAGTACCATACTGTCTGGGGCAGGGTTTTAAATTTGGGCATTTTTGACAACCCTGGTCTGGGGTACAATCATATTATATTCATATACATGTACAATATGTTCTAAATTATGTGTTCAAAAGAAATTTTTGGGCTTTCTGCTTTTGAAAGCGACTCGGCCATAATCTACCAAAACTCACAAAAAAAAATAAGTGCTTCTGACCAATGGCGTAAGAGCGCAAATTGCACTGGCCAATAACATGAAAGTAATGCGATACTCATTTCTTCCTTTTTTGATCCAATTACAAGTGAAAAACGAGTGAAAATGCGGTTGTGCTCACTCGGATTTACATAATCATGAAATACGCCTGCTTGTTTTTTAACTCCCAGGGGAAGTGTTTGTATATAGACACACAACTTGTTTTTTCGTCGTTTTAACGCATATGGAGGCCCTGTAGCCTACGGGCCGTAAGGCAAAACGGGTATTGCTGACCCCCTCAATTTTTCGAAAAAATTCGATTGACGGTATTTTTTTTTGCGTAGGTTGGAGATTTCAAACAGCTCTTTAGGCGCCCTAGTGACCCAAATCAATTTCTGAATAGTCAGATCGACGTAGTTTGACGAGCGCTACTACTTGGCTTTACCAGTTTTTTTAAATTATTGTGAATTTTTTAAGTGTGTGTACACAAACACGCATTTTCCCCCTACGGGTTCCCATAAACTTCTTCTCCCTGAGAGTTAAAATTAATTACTGGTTGACTTTCATCAATAGAAACTCTTATTAAGAACTCTTATTAAAACAAAGAAAATAAATTGTGTTATCTATGTGGGTTTACCTCGTGAAATAAAACCGAAGTTTAGCTGAGAAATGACGTTCTAAAATGGAACGTTCCCTGAAAATAATGATAGAACGTTTTTTGTCTTAAAACCCCTATCACATGAGCAAGACGTTCAATTGTCAATACACGAAAGTTGGAGAACCTTCAGAAAATAGAACACACGTTCTGTTCTCAAATTTAGAACAGAACTTATACATCTCTGAAGTGAACCCTTTTTGGTCTTCTAAAGCAATTGTACGCAAAACAAGTCATTTTGAACTGTAGAATTAAATACCCGAGTATTTTTACAAAAAAATTTTCGTATTATTACCAGAGAACGCATAAAATCCTTATCTCGATATTGTTCATGAGCAACTTCTAGCCTATTACTAAGAAGGGTGTCATGAGAAGGTCGAGTGATAGTTATACTAACGTTCTCAAGTGTAATTATTCTTTTCAAGTTGATTATGCAAAAGTTGAGTGGTAAAACCGTGCTAGTGACGTTTATGGTGCAGCACTACCCAGAAAGGGAGTGAACTGTCTTGCGAGTTTAATTTAATTATTATTTCATCTGGTTGAAAACGTTTAAATGTAAATTGACTTAAAAACGGGAAATAAACTCAAAATCTTGAATTTAGTCGAACCAACTACCTTAACGCGCCAGTTAAGTCTTTAAAAGTGTTTAAAAGTCGCTGGGTGGCTGACAAACGTGAATAGGTGCATGATTTCACGTTAACACGACACTATTAGCCTTAACGCGACACTATTACCTTTCACGCGATACTATTATCCTTAACGTGACACTTTTATGTTTAATGCGATACTATTAGCCTTAATGCGACACTATAAGGCGTAACACGACACTATTAGCCTTAACGCGACACTATTAGCGATACGTGTTCTATCAATATTCGGTTTTCATTAAATAAAGTTTTTAAGGACGGTTCATTTGAAAAGTACTTTTTCTAGGAATTTCTATTATTAAAAAAAACGATTTTGGGCCGATAAAGGGTAGATCGATAATGGCGCCGGGGTTGTACTAGTTTTGCCTGCGAAGTATTCATACTGAAAATTGTATACGTCTTTCTCGTTTTCCCGTTTCATCAAAGCGCATTCTAACCAATTATCTTCCAGAGAAAATTAAAAATAAGATTTTATCCGTTCATATGGCGGAATACCAAACTGTTCCAAACACAGTACGATGATATCAGATATGTTTTGTTTGTGAAATCTGTTTAAGTAAATGCGTTAGTCAAACAAACTAAACTTGTATCGTTATCTGTTTTCGTTAACTCGCTCGTTTGTCAAAAAGATTGTTTGCTTTACATCAATTTGTCAAGTTCGACATAGTCAGTGTCATATAGCCAATTATCGGTAATAACACTTCCGGGAAGAACCCCTTTGTTTGAATTCTAGAAAGAAACCGTAGTATACACAAAATTACTAGATTACAAGTCAAAACATGGGATAAACTTACTTAAAATCAGAGATGTAAAAGTTCTTTTTTTCCGAACAGAACGGAACAGAACGCTCATTATTTTTTGTGATGGTTCTTCAATTTTCCTGTGATGGGTTTATTTAATAGAACAAAAAAAACGTTCTGAATTACCGTTCTGCTCTCTCTCGTGATGAGAAAATGGCCCCGAACGGTGTTCTTGTTTCGCGTTAAAAGTTTCGCGTTAAAAAATAAATCATCTAAAACCATTTCCGTGTTAAAAAAAGTGTGTTAAAAAGTTCATGTTTAAAAACGCCGTGATAAAAATGGGTCCGGGGAAAACTTATACAGAGGGTAGGCCAATTCCGGAACACCCCATTCCGGAACGCTTATGCCTATTCCGGAACGGTTTTCGGAAAAAAGTCGAATTCCGGAACGCTTTTTTTTCAAAAAAGATTTTAAGTCCCATTCCGGAACGAAAAAGTCTAATTCCGGAACGCTTTTTAGCCAANTCTTTTGACATGTCATTTGGTACTTCCCCGTTATCGCACGAAGAAGACACGTTGGAGGAAAAAAAAGTAAAAAAAAAGACAAGTCACGCGTAATATTTGGTTTTTGGATCGACTTACGTCCGTCAACTCATTGTCAATAATACTATCTCGATATATTATACATATATTTAGAAATAGTGGTCCATTTTTGGGCTGCCGAAATTTCTTGATGTTATGGCTTAAACGTCAATTACTCCAGGACCTGCAAAGCTATCATGATAAAGTAATTTCAAACAAAAAACATAGATAAATGCGTAGGATATTTTGCGTGGGATATTATGTGTAAGCGGAAATATTTCATTTATGTAAGATAATTGGACGCAAAATATAAGTTTTGTTGTCCGTTTTCGTTCATAGGCGCCAGAAAGATTTTAAAATTTCACATCTTGTAATAAACTGTGTGATGTGTACCCAGGTAACCGCCCATTTAGGTCAAAATTTTTGGTGGATAAAAAATAATACAGTCCTTACTCTCAATACGGACTTCAAACTTAAATTTTCGCAGCTGATCATAACGAAATGTAGCGGAACCCTCTGTGATGTTATGTTGTCACAGTTTTGTCCGTTCGTTCCGTTATGTTGCAGATTTTTTGACTGTTTTATCAGAAAAACGCCTACGCACTGTGCCACTATCTTGGGAATTTTTCCATTCGTTTCGTTATCTTGCAGATTTTTGTTTCGCGAAAGTTGCAAAATAACAACGTTGGGGGTGTATTTCAATTTATGGCAGTCGGGCACGCCTAGGAGTTAATTTCATCAATAATTTACTAGGAATTGTAAAGTAGATTAGTTAACTGTTTATAGTAATGCTTTTCGAAATCTTGAGTTAATACAAGAACCACCATCGGCTAAATTCAAGTGTGCGGTCAAGTGCATTTCAAAAACATCTTTTTGATGTAAAATTAAAAAAAAAACATAAATACTATTTTACATTCTGTGCTTGTCAAAAGTCGGCTCACCGGTATTAATTTTTATCTATCATCCTGAGAGTAATAATGTTTATAAAACTGACGTAACATCATGAGAAGAGAAAATAGAACCGCTTGACATTATATCATAGTTTGACAGTTTTAAAAAAATAATCTAAAATCGTAATTGGTCTTCTTTTTGGTTCTCGTCTTTTTGGTCTTCTAAAGCAATTGTAGGCAAACCAAGTCATTTTCAACTGTAGAATTAAATACCCGAGTATTTTTACAAAAAAACTTTTCGTATTATTACCAGAGAACGCATAAAATCCTTATCTCGATATTGTTCATGAGCAACTTCTAGCCTATTACTAAGAAGGGTGTCATGAGAAGGTCGAGTGATAGTTATACTAACGTTCTCAAGTGTAATTATTCTTTTCAAGTTGATTATGCAAAAGTTGAGTGGTAAAACCGTGCTAGTGACGTTTATGGTGCAGCACTACCCAGAAAGGGAGTGAACTGTCTTGCGAGTTTAATTTAATTATTATTTCATCTGGTTGAAAACGTTTAAATGTAAATTGACTTAAAAACGAGAAATAAACTCAAAATCTTGAATTTAGTCGAGTCAACTACCTTAACGCGCCAGTTAAGTCTTTAAAAGTGTTTATAAGTCGCTGGGTGGCTGACAAACGTGAATAGGTGCATGATTTCACGTTAATTTTGGTGATTTGGTCGATCAAATAAATCGATTTTGAACCAAGTATATTTTCTCAGGAATCCAAAAAAAAATATTGAGACTTCTTCATTATATCTATAACTTATGTCTATAATTATGTTAAACTGCGACCCAGAGAGAGAAAAAAAGCTTAAAAATTAAAAATTAAAAAATTGTAATTATGTCTATAAAGGTCTTAAAATTAGCACCAAAGTGGTGCGCCCTGAAGAGAGAGAGTCGCGCGCTCGTCTTTTTTTATAGCGGGCTCGAAAAAAGTGTGGCAAACTGGGGGGCTCCCAACACGACACTATTAGCCTTAACGCGACACTATTAGTCTTAACGCGACACTATTCGCTTTCACGCGATACTATTAGCCTTAACGTGACACTATTATGTTTAATGCGATACTATTAGCCTTAATGCGACACTATAAGGCGTAACACGACACTGTTAGCCTTAACGCGACACTATTATCCTCAACGCGACACTATTAGCTTTAACGCGATACTATTAGCCTTGACGTGACACTATTATGTTTAATGCGATACTATAAGCCTTAATGCGACACTATAAGGCGCAACACGACACTATTAGCCTTAACGCGACACTATTAGCCTCAACGCGACACTATAAGCTTTAACGCGATACGTGTTCTATCAATATTTGGTCATCATTAAATAAAGTTTTTAAGGACGGTTCATTTGAAAAGTACTTTTTCTAGCAATTTCTATTATTAAAAAAATGCTTGGGCCGATAAAGGGTAGATCGATAATGGCGCAGGGGTTGTACTAGTTTTGCCTTCGAAGTATTCATACTAAAAATTGTATAAGTCTTTCTCGTTTTCCCGTTTCATCAAAGCGCATTCTAACCAATCATCTTCCAGAGAAAATTAAAAATAAGATTTTATCCGTTCATATGGCGGAATACCAAACTGTTCCAAACACAGTACGATGATATCAGATATGTTTTGTTTGTGAAATCTGTTTAAGTAAATGCGTTAGTCAAACAAACTAAACTTGTATCGTTATCTGTTTTCGTTAACTCGCTCGTTTGTCAAAAAGATTGTTTGCTTTACATCAATTTGTCAAGTTCGACATAGTCAGTGTCATATAGCCAATTATCGGTTATAACACTTCCGGGAAGAACCCCTTTACTTGAATTCTAGAAAGAAACCGTAGTATACACAAAATTACTAGATTACAAGTCAAAACACGGGATAAACTTACTTAAAACCAGAGATGTAAAAGTTCTGTTCTTTTTTTCAGAACAGAACGGAACAGAACGCTCGTTCTTTTTTGTGATGGTTCTTCAATTTTCCTGTGATGGGTTTATTTAATAGAACAAAAAAAAACGTTCTGAATTACCGTTCTGCTCTCTCTCATGATGAGAAAATGGCCCGAACGGTGTTCTTGCGTTCTTTTGTTGTATTGGCGTTCTCGTTCTGAAGTTCTAAAGTTCTGTGAAGAAACAGAACTTTCACATTTCACATGCTTAAAACTTACTAAACGGAACTTTTTACCCGTTTTTCTTAATATCCGTGTTAAAAAACAGCCGTGTTGAAAAAGTTTCGCGTTAAAAAATAAATCATCTAAAAACATTTCCGTGTTAAAAAAAGTGTTAAAAAAGGGTGTTAAAAAGTTCATGTTTAAAAACGCCGTGGTAAAAATGGGTCCGGGAAAACTTATAGCGAAAAAAATATTCACTTTTTAACACTTGGGGCTCCATTAAAAATCCTTATTGGGATCCCAAAAGTATTGTATGACAGTGCTCGATGAAAACAAAACCGTCAGACCATGTCTAATTATTCCAATAAGTCTTAAAAAACTAAATGACGATAGTGTTTTTCTATATTTATTGGAATGAATAGATACGGTCAATTTAGCATAAAAAGAATCAAGCCTATATGATACAGGGGATATTAAAGTAATAAAACCGATATGGGTCCATTTTCGGTTGATCGGAAATTAATCGTTCTTCACTGCGATAGGCATATAAATTATATAATCAACAAACAAACAAACCGTTCAGGGATAACTCTTTTCGATTTGGGGCTTTTAGCGAAATAAATGGAAACAATTTGCCCATTTACAGTTGGTGACGTAACGAGTTGACACATAACAACTTGACAAAGTGAAACGGGTTGACACTTTTTGGACGTTTTTTGGGCAAAAAGGGGCAAAAGTGACGTAACAAGTTGACAAAGTGAAACAAGTTGACAGTTTTTGACAAAAAAATCGAAAACGAAAGTGTCAACTCGTTATGTCACAATTGTATACCAAATTTACTATTGTTTAATGAGTTAAAACTGTAATTTTGATGGGCCACCAATGTATAAAATTATTTCTTAGATATGCTTTTTGGTTTTTAATTAAAACTTTCTTCTTATTCTGATAAAATTAAATGGTTGTACTGTATGACTTGATATCGAAGCCGGAGACCTAGTAATGTCGTACGGTTACTCCGAAATAATAACGAATGCCTACTTAGTTTTAAAGCCACTTTCAT
>SCLG01000020.1:627609-639264 GCA_004367875.1 Oikopleura albicans
GCGGCCCCTGTACATTATTAATGTTAGACTTTATTGTACTTAGTTTCAAAATCGTTTCAGAGCGTTTTTATTTCAGGTAAATGATATTGTTTTCCAAAATCAAATGACCTAAAAAATATCCATGATTTTTCATGCAATTATCCTGTCTAATCGTGAAGTTGTATAAGTGTCAAGAGTAACGGTGCTTGGTAACAGAGAAGGGGCCACTTTGTCATCAAATTCTGGGATAAAATGCTAACACAAAATTAAAAACAAAAATTGAAGCACAGTCAAGCATTGTCAAGCATCAATCCGATGTCGCTGGCCCACATTTCCCCGAATCTCCCCGTTATCTAAATTAATTTTGAATAACAAGAGTTCGGTTTCTTTGATAAATATAGGTCAATTTTGGCCATCTGATTATTGCTATTTTATGATGAAACAAATGTTGTCCGAAGACGAATGAATAATTTGGATTTGCTACAATTTTGGGTAAAAATCCAGACCAAAATCGCTAACAAAGTAGAAATTACTCAATGGGAATATGAAAATTGGAAAATGGGAATTATGTTTACGTTTGTCAACTGTTCAGTCTATGACCTGCAGGTGGTGCTTAATGCAGCTTATATCATGCGCGACATGAAAGGTAAACACTTAGGACATTTCATAACTTAATAAATCTTCACAAAAATAATTAAAAATGAAAAGCCAGTTTTTAATAACGTTTTCACATAACATTTATTTGTAATAAAGTTGCAAATCATAATAATAAAGTCAAATGTGTAGTGTAAGTTATATTTTTCTTGTTAAAAATACTAGAGAGATATGTATCTCTCACAATTGTCTCGCTAAGATTGCTTCAAAATGTTAGCAATCTGGTCCACAAGGTTGATGTTTTAGATCAACCGACTCAAGATGATGATATGATGGAGGCTTAACCAAATCAAACTTCCGTCAATTCAATTCGAGGTTAACCTGACACACAAGATGCTAAGGGATTCCTTTTATTTACATCTTCACAATGCTTAAAGTAATAGTGCTGCTGTACACTTTGCAAAATACCGTATCACAAATCTTCTGCATGAAGTGAATTAAATACACCACCTACCTACGTAAGTTAACTAAACTTTTGGAAATAAAAGGTGTTAACTTACATGAATTTTGTTAACTTACGTGCATTTTGTTAACTTAGATGGGTAGTGCGTAGGCGGAAGTGCTGGAAAACTTTTGAAAAACTGTTAACTTACGCGTAATTACGTGAATTTAGGCTTTTTGTCGAAAATTGACAAAACTGTCAACTTACGTGAATTTAGGCCTTTTTTCTAGATTTTGTTAAAATTTCAAAATAAAATTTGATAATTTCCAATATGATTGATATCAAACATACCATATTTTACCATAAAAAATGACAAAAAACAATTGAGATAAATAGAGATATTAAAGATTGTGGATCAGTTGTTTCAGCGGTATAATTTATGCATAGCGTTACAAGGTCTGTATCCAAAATAAAATCCTAAAGATATGATTTTATAGCATTTTTTTCTCAAAAACACATGAATATGTCTAAGATCTGTTCGGAATTTGCATACAAATTTCACCAATTTTTTGTTTTTCTTTTTCGCTTTGAAAATTACTTAGACCAGCTTCCAAAGTACACCATGGTGTACCACATACGTACGTAAATTTACAATACATTTTGAAAAAAGGTGTTAATTTACGTGAATTTTGTTAACTGACGTGAATTTTGTTAACTTACGTGGGTAGGGCGTAGGCGAAAAAGTTGTCGCGAACAGACTGTTAACTCACATGAATTGTGTTAACTTACGTGAATTTTGTTAACTTACGTTGTGTTAACTTACGTAGATAGGTGGTGTAAAACAAAAAAAAAATAAGAAAGTTCTTGTTTTAGTTAATATATAAATACAACAAGAGTACGCTAAGGAAGGGTAGGTTTCGTATTTTGCGACTTGAAAACAACGCTTACTTTGCGACCAGATATCTTTATTTGAAATTTCTACTTTTATTTAGCGCCTTAACTTGGCGCTGCCCATGTATTGATAATTTTTTTTTCTAATTACATAAACTTTTCAATTTTTTTTTTGGAAATGTATAAATTTGTCGCCACGTTTCATAAGCGGACAGAGCGTAGGCGAGGAGAGCGGAAAAATTAAAATTAGATTGGGAAAGTTTATTTATGGAATATTATCGCGTGAAAGATCAGCACCCGGTGTATAATACGATATGTTGAAATGGTGAGTTTGAAATACGAAAAACATATTTCAAATTTGCGTATTCATTGCATGGATGTCAATTTGTGCGTGGTTTCGTCTCAGGACTACTCTTGGGCCAGAGCTATTTCAAAGTAACATGGAAGCCGCCCTGCTTACATAGTCCTGATTTCATTCGAACACGACTGCCCTACATGCCGACCACTCCTTCTTTTTTCTCTAAAAAGTATCTGAATTTTATTTACAGCAGGTTCTATTTGTAAGAAAATATTTGTGTCGACGGGAAACAAATTTAAATATTTGGATTTGGCCAAATAAAAAATGTCGAAACCAGAAATGTTCGATAAAAATTTGCAACAAAAATTAAGCCCGTTTAGGTTTCGGCTTTGGTACTTTCTGAAACGGTATAACGTGTTAAAGATATCAAAAGAGCCTACGGACCTTTAGGGCCCATTAAATATAAATATATCTTAGCAAAATTGTGGAGCTCAAAAAGTTACTAAGACAATGCGGAAAAATCAATTCCCGGAAATGCCTGTAGCGAGTTTTAGAATTTTTGAAGATTCAGAGAAAAAAAACATTTTGGGTACTTTTTAAGACAGTACCTTGGCTTTCTATTTTTGCCCTTTTTAGGTTTCGTCATTTTTTGCATTCGGCGAAATAAAGTTGTGCAGTTTTAAGTTAAAACTTTTAACCCCATAATTAGAGGTTAAAATGACCGGTTGCGCTCTCATTTTTCCGCTAGCGGCCGCTGGTGTCCGTCTGCTCTTTTATCTTTCCGGTTTTGCCCAAAAAACTTTCCGGCCAGCGTTGTAATTTTTGATCTTGATTTAATCTCACTGTTAGACTTGAATTTGACACTGATGTTAAATAAGGTTGGGTATTTTATAAAATTCAATATTTTCCTTTTTCTGTTTTTACCAGTTTATTAACCGGTTTTGCCTAATTTGGATCCCAGAAACTGTATCTAGAAAAGTATCCTACTGCGCTATAATCTTCCCGATCGGCCTCTTATCTTTCAGTTGTTGGGAAAGATTAGAGCCCACCTGGCGTATCTCTGAATTTTTTTTGCATTTGATAAAACTGAAATCCCATTTATTTTTATTATATAATTATATAGTCGTAAAGACTGTACGGTACAGTTCCAAAAAGGCAACGTTCTCATTTAGTCCCGTTCGCCCAAATAGGAAGTTCCGAGTAGCAATTTGATGTGTATTAATGTCGCATATACCGTTAATCGAAATTTAAGAATACGGCTCAGATATTTTACCAGTGTATTTCGGCTAAACAAAAATCTACGTTTTAAGTTTGAATGAGTCAGTCTTGACAGAAACTAACAGATCAATCACATTTCCAAAAATAATTTTTTATGAAACCGTTACACAAGAGTCAGTTGGATACCACTAAATCCCGGGTGTTGATTTTTATCTGACATGTTATTACGGCCATGGAAAAAGGTCGTTTCATCAAAAATGTAAAACAGAATTTAGCGTATACATAGGTAAAAAAATAATTTTTATTAACCTTGTCCTTTATTTACAAGGGCCCTTACTTTGAGGCCCCCTGTAATAGAGAAGATCTAATACACCACCTGCGCCGTTATCGGGTCAACATTTTGAGGACAAATTTTGACCCGATAACGGGTTTTAACCCGATAAAGGGTGACCCGATAACGGCGCAGGTGGTTTAGTAAAAAACAAATTCGACTTTTTAATCAAAAAAAAAACCTCTAGTTTTTTTGTGTTTTTCCGCGTTTTTTTCGTTGTTTTTGTCCTCCAAAACTGACCGGATAAACTATAGGATGGGTCCTTAAGCGTGAACGGGATAGTTGGAACATATTCCACAATACCAAATCGTTTTTGTCTAACATACAAATAAGGAAAAATCCATATTATGTGTTCAGGGGTTAATGAGTAAATTATAAAATATACAATCGTTTATTTTTATAATATGCTAGTTCTAACATTTATACAGTACAGCACCTAACCATTTGACTTAACACCATTTGGCTTAACAGTTTGCAGTTGAATTAACACTTTTTTTGTCCTTTTTTGCCAGCATTTCNCACAGCTCGTTTTCTGTTTTTTGGGCAGTTGGCTGCCCAGTTGAGCTCGAGAGGCCAGCATAGGACAGCTCGTTTTTATTTTTGAGCCCGAGAGGCCAGCACAGGACAGCTCGTGTTTAATTTTGAGCTCGAGAGGACAGTTCAGCACAGCTCGTTTTTATTTTGAATTATGCCGAGCCCTGATTTTAACCCCATAATTAGAGGTTAAAATGACCAGTTGCGCTCTCATTTTTCCGCGAGCGGCCGCTGGTGTCCGTCTGCTCTTTTATCTTTCCGGTTTTGCCCAAAAAACTTTCCGCCCGGCGTTGTACTTTTTGATCTTGATTTTATCCCACTGTTAGAATTCAATTTTACACTGATGTTAAATAAGCTTGGGTATTTTATAAAATTCAATATTTTCCTGTTTCTGTTTATACCAGTTTATTAACCGGTTTTGGCTCATTTGGATCCCAGAAACTGTATCTAGAAAAGTTAACTACTGCGCTATAATCTTCCCGATCGGCCTCTTATCTTTCAGTTTCTTTGAGTAGTGTTGGGAAAGATTAGAGCACACCTGGCGTATCTCTGAACTTTTTTTGCATTTGATAAAACTGATATCCCATTTTTTGTTATATAAATATATAGTCGTACAGTTCCAAAAAGGCAACGTTCTCATTTAGTCCCGTTTGCCCAAATAGGAAGTTCCGAGTAGCAATTTGATGTCTATTAATATCGCGTATACGGTTAATCGAAATTTAAGAATACGGCTCAGATATTTTACCAGTGTATTTCGGCTAAACAAAAATCTACGTTTTAAGTTTGAATGAGTCAGTCTTGACAGAAACTAACAGATCGATCATATTTCCAAAAATAATTTTTTATGAAATCGTTACACAAGAGTCAGTTGGATACCACTAAATCCCGGGTGTTGATTTTTATCTGACATGTTATTACGGCCATGGAAAAAGGCCGTTTCATCAAAAAGTAAAACAGAATTTAGCGTATACATTGGTAAAAAATAATTTTTATTAACTTTGTCCTTTATTTACAAGGGCCCTTACTTTGAGGCCCCCTGTAATACACCACCTGCGCCGTTATCGGGTCAACGTTTTGAGGACAAATTTTGACCCGATAACGGGTTTTAACTCGATAAAGGGTGACCCGATAACGGCGCAGGTGGTGTAGTAAAAACAAATTCGACTTTTTAATCAAAAAAAACCTCTAGTTTTTTTTGTGTTTTTCCGCGTTTTTTCGCTGTTTTTGTCCTCCAAAACTGACCGGATAAACCCGCAGGGAGCTAGATAAACTATAGGATGGGTCCTTAAGCGTGAACGGGATAGTTGGAACATATTCCACAATACCAAATCGTTTTTGTCTGACATACAAATAAGGAAAAATCCATATTATGTGTTCAGGGGTTAATGAATAAATTATAAAAGTTACAATCGTTTATTTTTATAATATGCTAATTGTAACATTTATACAGTAATTGTTTCAGATAATTGTTATGTATTGAACATGATTAAGTACGTAAAGGACTTTTGCAGCTACAACTATGTGTCCACAGTGAATTAAGCTAACCAAGTTAATACCCTGGCTCATCAAACCGAATACAAACCAAAAATTAATTGTTTTCATAATTGCTGAACGTTGCAGCTAAGCCAGGTCAGTTTTGAGTGATCGAACATTGGATTAAATTTTAGTCTAAATATCAAGTATTTTTTGAAGTTTTCACTAGGTACCTTTTTACTAATGTTTCCGTTAATAAATCATTTTTTACAAAAAAGTTTTTTTTGAAACGTTGGAGTCCTTGAAGTAAAACCAAAAGTGAAGTTGTAACGTTCCACTTCAAAAAGATTTTTGTACGATTAGAATAAATATATTTTGATAACGTTTTAAAGGATTATTTTCTCAGAAATTTCGAAAGTACTTCCGAAGATATTTCCGTCAAATAGCAATGGTTTGAGAATTGCTGAAATTGTGTTTTGCACAAATGCACCCCTTCTAATCATATAATAAGAACAACAAATGAAGGTAAGAGACCAAAAACGTACTTTGCCTTGACAGGTGAAAACGAGAAGCTGCGGCTTGCAGGCTTCGGGTACCGCGCTTTATCGGAGAAAGTACAAACAACATCATTTCGGAGAATACAAGAAAACTTTTTCAAAAATAATAGCGACAAATTTCCTACCGAGCTTGATGTCACAGCCCAGGTTTGACAGTCCACTTTTAGTTCTTTCCTCGTAAATTTTAACTTCGAAAGACCACAATTGTTGTCAATTGTGCATAATACCACGTCAGCTAATTTATGGTGTGTTTAGTGTTTAAAATAAGCATTAATTTTACTTGATGTGATATAATGATATATCACACGTGGTCGTTTCAAATTGCTACTCGAAGATTGTACCGGCAATATTTATTAAAACATGACATTTTTGTTCGTTGAAAAGTCAATATAGGTCAAATCCCTGCATTTTTTTTTCAGATTTGCATGTTTTTCGAAAATTGAAAACGCATTTCGACAAACCATTGGATTTAGTGCATTTAAAGGTTTATGTCCAGAAATATGAATGACTATTTTGCGGTTACGAACCAAACTTTGGTCTTGTGAACGGCCGTGTTTCTTCAAAATGAACAAGTTAGATTCTCATTGAATTTTTATCCATTTACTGCATGATAAAAAAATCAGAAGGTCAACATAATTAATTTCAAATTCTTTTTAGAAATTCATTGAGAAATAACTGATTCATTTTCATGAAACACGGCAGTAAGTGAAAAAACTAAAAGTAGATTATTATATGTTTGGAAATGTAGATTATTAACATGCAATAATGTATTTGTATTTAGTCAATATGCCCAGTACTTGGATTAGTTCGTTTATCTCAATTATTAATAACGTCTGTACATTTCAGATTTTTTTTCAGCAAAAATGAAATTTTGTCTTTTTTTGTTTCATTTGACGTTTTCGTTAAATTCTGACGACTGCGTTGCGTTTGACCAACATTTGAAGTCAATAGAAGAGGCTGTAGTGAAACCAAACGACGATGTTTTCGTAGATTTTATTGGCGATTTTGTGCAGAAAGGCCGCCTTTTGTCCTGGGTACCTACACTTATTTTATATATTTTCATACAAAATTATTTCCGAATAAGCAATAAAAATTTAGACCACAATCCAACGTGAAAAAAACAGTAATTGAGCATTTGTTTAGTGTTCGAAAAAAATGATACAATCCTTTTTATACTCCAGAATAGTTCATGATTGACACATGTGAAAAAAGTTTTCAGATATTGTTCATTTTTTCACATCGATAAAAGCCTATTAGGCTTCCTCTTAAAGAGAAAAAAATAAGCTATAAGTTATGGCCCATAACCGCTAATTCTTTTTTTCGATAAAAAGTATTTCGGCCCACTTTTATAATACCGTATAATATTGAGTATGTGGGAACCACTATATTATAAAATATGTTCTAATTTTTATGATACACCATTTGGAGGCTTTACAAAAAAATTATCACGTGACAGGGTGATTTCGAGCCCAAACTGAATAAGCCGACTACAATCCACTTTTTTTTCAATTTTTCCTCGAATAGCCATATAACTTTTTTTCTAAAAAAAATTGCCTATCATAAAAGTTAATCCACATCGATTGATATTGAAATACAGACCAAGAATTCGTAAATTGTCGTTACCTTGTTTAAGAAAACTCTACCAGTATTGCACCCTGGTTGGATGGTGTCATTTGAACTAAAACAGTTTGAGGTCCGTGAAGGCATGACCAGTGTCTTCCATATGACCACAGGTCGCAATGCTGGGGAAATGGGGGCTCGAACTCCTTCTATGTTTATTTTTCCAAACAGCACAAAAATGCACATCACTATGGGTATCGGGGACAATTATAATTACGCTTACGATTCAGTTATGTTGATCAATGTTAAAGCTCGTAAAATTTTTGACCCGGTTCTCTGATTTTAATGAAGTTTTTGAACGTAAACAGGGTAGGCTTCACTTTATTATTTGGTGCCAAAAGATCGTTTGCGGTCTATTGCGCTGATGTAGGAGAGCGAAAAAACATGATTTTTTAGTTTATAACGGTTCATTTCTAACCGGTTGGTAGCGCCCACTTTTAACGGCCACCATTGGCTGCGCCGTGGTCGGTTATTATCCAAAAAACAGTAAACTTTAGGTACTTTTAAGTTCAGCTAAATATCCCAGGGGGCCTATCTACTTAACTTGATATATGGATCATTCGATTAACATAGACTAAGCGCATTTAAACCTCAATAAATGGTCAACAATTCGACTTTCGCATTTGAAAAAAAATGACAGGTTATATGAGTTGGGGCTTGGCAAACACGTTTTTATTTTTTTGTTTGCTATTTTACCGGTGCTAATTTTTTTAACCATCTTTATACACAAAAACGATGAATGCCCAGTCCTCATATGAGTATGCCATAGAACTTGATGGTATTGTTCAGATCGCTGTTACCAATGAGCAACCCAAGACATTTTCAAACGTACGTGTATATGCGTCAGACCTTTGGTACCAGCAAGCAGGTGTTTTGATAAGAAACCTACGAATCGAAACAAAATATGACTTATAGTTTATGAGACACGAATAAATTAATTTAATGAAGACAATCTGTTTACTGAGCAAAATAAAACGCAATAATCCCGACTCGAAACCATGACCCAAAATCAGCCTATAACCAGTCAACACCGGTAATTTCGAGTGTTTTTTTTAGTCAAAATCCGATAATTAAAAAAAATACCGGTGAATTGTTAGTCTGTTTAAAAACTAATGCTAGAATACGAATCTTGATCGTAAATTACCCTTGAACCGGACAAAACCGGTAATTTTGAGCGTAATAAGACTAAACACCAAAAATAACCGGACAATTGTTGGTCATTATAAAATATTAACTTCATATTCAGAATCTTTGGCCTCAATTACCCCTAGAACTAGTGAAAACCGATAATTTCAGTTAATACCGGCTTGAAACCGGTAGTTTTGGCCAACTTCCGGTTAGAGTGCCGCCGTAGGCAAGTAGACTTCAAAATCGGAATCTAAACCCCAAAAGTAGGTTAGGGCCCAATTTTTGTGAAAACGAAGTATATCAGCGACAACGGCAAAGAAGTAGAAATTCGGTTTGGACAGCCTAACCCGAGTAATCATCTTACAAATTTTGTATTGTTCCAGGTGAGTTGTCACACATACCTTGCAATCATTTCTGTGAGTTAATCAAAGTCATTACAATTTCGGTGAATGCGAGNTCATATTGGTATTAATCATATGTTTGGAAATGTGCATTAATCACAAAAAATGCATATTAACATACATTATTGTATTTGAATTGAGTCAATATGCCCAGTACTTGGATAACTTCGTTTATGTAAATTATTAATAACGTCTGTACATTTCAGATTTTTTTTTCACCAAAAATGAAATTTTGTCTTTTTTAGTTTCATTTGACGTTTTCGTTAAATTCTGACGACTGCGTTGCGTTTGACCAACATTTGAAGTCAATAGAAGAGGCTGTAGTGAAACCAACCGACGATGTTTTCGTTGATTTTATTGGTGATTTTGTGCAGAAAGGCCGCCTTTTGTCCTGGGTACGTACGCTTATTTTATATCTTTGACACACATTTATTTATTAAATAATAAATTATTAAATAATTATTATGCTTAAATAATTTATTAATTTAGACGACAATGAAATTCAAGGTGAACAAAAACAATAATTAAGCAATTGTTTAGTGTTCGAAAAAAATGATACAATCCTTTTTGTACTCCAGAGTAGTTCATGATTGACAAATGTGAAAAAACGTTTAAAAAATGTTTTCAGATATTGTTCATATTTTCACATTGATGTGAGCCTATTAGGCTTTCTCTTAGAGAAAAAAATAAGCCATAAACACTTATTTTTATCGAAAAAAAGTATTTTGGCCCACTTCTATAATATCATATAATCTTAAGTTTGTGGGAACCACTATATTATAAAATGTGTTCCAATTTTTATGATACACCATTTGGAGGCCTTAAATGAAATTTATCACATGACAGGGTGATCTTGAGCCGAAACTGAATTAGCCCACCACAATCCACGTTTTTAATTTTACGTCGAATGGCCATATAACAAATTTTTCGAAAAAAATTTGCCTACATCATACATCAAAATTTGCCTACATGCTGTATCATAAAAGGTAATCCACATCAATTGATATTGAAAGACAGACCAAGAAATCGAAATTTGTCGTTACCTTTTCTAAGACAACGCTACCAGTATTGCACCCTGGTTGGATGGTGTCATTTGAACTAAAACAGTTTGAGGTCCGTCCTGGCTGGACCAGTGTCTTCCATATGATCATATGGAAGACACATATATGACCACAGGTCTCGATGCTGGCGAAATGGGGACTCGAACTCCTTCTATGTTTCTTTATTCGAATAACACACTAATGCACATCAATATGGTTATCGACGACAATTCTAATTACAGTTACAATTTAGTTATGTTGATCAATGTTTAAGTTCGTAAGATTTTTGACCTGGTTCCCTGATTTTAATGAAGTTTTTAAACGTATAGACTTTATTACTTGGTGCCAAAAGATCGTTTGCGCTGTGGTAGGAGACCGAAAAACATGATTTTTTAGCTCATATACGGTTAATTTCTAACCGGTTGATAGCGTACACTTTTAACGGTCACCATTGGCTGCGCCGTGGTCGGTTACCACTATTATCTAACGAACAATAAATTTGAGGTACTTCTAAATTCAGCTAAAAATCCCAGGCGGCCTACCTCCTTATCTTGATATATGGATCATTCGATTAACATAGACTTAGCGCATTTAATTCTCAATAAATGGTCAACAATTCGACTTTCTCATTTGAAAAAACATGACGGGTTATATGAGTTGGGGCTTGGCAACCACGTTTTTTTTTGCTATATTATCGGTGCTTATTTTTAAACCATCATACACAAAAACGATAAATGCCCAGTCCTCATATGAGTATGCCATAGAAGTTGATGGCTGTGTTCAGAATATTGTTATCAATGAGCAACCCCAGACATTTTCAAACGTACGTGTATATGCCTCAAATCCTTGGTACAATCCAGCAGGTGTTTTGATAAGAAATTTACGAATCGAAACAAAATATGATTTATAGTTTTTGAGACACGAATAAATTAATTCAATGAAGATAATTTGTTTACTGAGCAAAAAAAGGCAATAACCCCGAGTCAACATCTTACAAATTTTGTATTGTTCCAGGTGAGTTGTCACATACCTTGCAATCATTTCTGTGAGTTAATCAAAGCCATTACAATTTCGGTGAATGCGAGTTAAATACATTATTGTAATCGTATGTTGATTTGAGCTATTGTTTATCACGTCCAGCACCTGTCA
>SCLG01000020.1:639458-654057 GCA_004367875.1 Oikopleura albicans
AAATAACCGGACAATTGTTGGTCATTATAAAATATTAACTTCATATTCAGAATCTTTGGCCTCAATTACCCCTAGAACTAGTGAAAACCGATAATTTCAGTTAATACCGGCTTGAAACCGGTAGTTTTGGCCAACTTCCGGTTAGAGTGCCGCCGTAGGCAAGTAGACTTCAAAATCGGAATCTAAACCCCAAAAGTAGGTTAGGGCCCAATTTTTGTGAAAACGAAGTATATCAGCGACAACGGCAAAGAAGTAGAAATTCGGTTTGGACAGCCTAACCCGAGTAATCATCTTACAAATTTTGTATTGTTCCAGGTGAGTTGTCACACATACCTTGCAATCATTTCTGTGAGTTAATCAAAGCCATTACAATTTCGGTGAATGCGAGTTAAATACATTATTGTAATCGTATGTTGATTTGAGCTTTTGTTTATCACGTCCAGCACCTGTCATAAGTTAAAAACCAAATCAAATATTTTATGCTTATGTTCGGTCTTAAACAGCACCATGGGTTTCATTATCTCTTTTTGGCTTTTTAAAAACGTCAATCGTTACGCTTCGTCGTATTTTGACAACACGCGTTATCGTCATATGGGCCTTTTCGTCAATTTCGTAACAAAATGCTTTTGTCAGATTTTTATCTACCCACTTTCTACTTGTGTCCTTTTGTTACTACGGAAAATGATCAGCTTTTAACAATGTTTATAACAAAGAAATCCAACGATTCACGTTCTGTTATGATATCTTGAACAAAAAAAAGATGTCCTGTTTAATTTACACTACCTGTGCAGTTATGGGTCAGATTTATTTTCCCAAGGGGTGAACGATAACTGCGTAGGGCGCAGATGAAAATAAGTGTTCGCCTACACAGAAAGTTTAAAAAGTACGGGTAATTTTCCCAAGATTTAATAATGCGATTAGTCAAATTCCGTGAATAATGTACGCCACACGTGGTTAAACTTTTTTAATTATAAATAAAAATTATTATTTTATCTTATTCACGAACTAACAATGAACTAATAGACGCATCGCATATTTCTATTGATATATCTACTACATATATCTAGTACATAGTTAACGCCTTGACGAGTTGAAATCGCCGTTCGTGTGGGTTTAAAAATAGATGACTGGAGTTATAAACATTCGAATAATAGTAATTTTACGACACGAACGGCAATTTCAACTCGTCAAGACCTTATGTTGTAAGGTAAAATTAATTAAGGCTTTAAAACTTTTTTTTTATCAAAACGAGAGGCACAAAGTCGAAGAATAAGCTTTTACTAGGCTTAATTTTACTTTATAAAAACAACCTAATGTATCTTATCAATAATCTGGTAACTTGCCATGATGTAACATGTTTATGTCTCGAATGTGTAATATACGTTCTAACCTAAAATGTTGAACATAAGATATTGGTGGAATTGTGGGTTTCGCACTTGTCATTTTTGTAAGGTATTTATGTCTTTATACGTATCGATTTTTAAGCATACAAAGCCTTTATTTCTAAACGTATGCCGAGAAATTTTATACAATTTTAAACTTTATTTATGTTTTTTTTTATTTATTTAAGTACAACCGTAAACTTTATCACGCGTGGTCTCTTTTTTTAATTCCCGGTCCTGACTGCTGGCTGAAACTAAAGGTCAAGCCGTCTCTGATTATTCCAAAAAACGTTTAAATTCGAAAGGATGGGGCGCATTTCATGTAAGAGTGCTGGAAACTTATGAATTTACTAAATCTATGCAATGATAAAGATTTATTAAAGGTGAAGTTACAAACCCAACGACATGCTAGTCTACATGATAACGTGGAAAAAAAGTTTGTAAAATTTGTTTACAAAATTTCGCCCAGTCAAAAAAAAAGTATTTTCTTTTTTGGTACGATATACCGATTATGTACCCACTGGTCTACATTATTAGTCGACCCTTTATCGTTCGGGTCAGTGTTTTAAATCCCATGATCAAAATCGACTCAAAGAATTGTGATATTGTAACGGTACCAACTCAAATACAGTGTGGATTTCATGAAAAATGGCTGCGCATTTCTAGTTTAAAGCATTTCTAAATTAAAGCCTATTTGAAGGCAACGTGGGCTTTCGAATAAAACGGTTTTCCATGAAAACGTCTCTCCAAGTAATGTGTTTTACTGAAATTATAAAAAAAAATTTTCGAAAAATAAATTTGATGAAATTAGCGATTTGAATTTGGCCAAAGTTGTTGATAATTAACAAATATCATACACATTGTGGATTATAAAGCAAATTAAAAACGCTGTTGATCGGTTACTAAAAAGTTTCAAAAAACTGGCCGATTAACGGGTTTCTGGCCCGTTAATGGGTCAATGCGTGGGCGATTTTTTTTTTGAAAAGCCTACAAAAAATCAACTGATTAGGTTAACCAGTTAACCGTGTTATCTTGAGTTTTTCTGTGGTCAAATCGACGAAAAAGTGTCCAAGGATGGTCGGGGAGTTTTCAAGAATATTGTCATTCGATTTTGGCTCATGGTGATTATGGCAATTACGAACAATCAGGGAGGAGGGGCCGGACAAATGTCCCGCTTCGTGTTCAGGAATCTACTTAATAGTCTTGTTTGGGGGCCGGGGGGTTAACGGGTGGCCGGTTATTTGGCCTCCTGTGTATTATATAGCCGCTAGTGTCATTCAGTATTACCATCTTCTCAGAACACAATATAATTTCCTTTATTCTTCTTTATTTAATTGCGTTGCCGAAGAATAAGAATAGTAACAAATCCTGCAGGATTAACCCCCAAAAGATTACTATGTTATAAATCTCGCATTAAAGTGAGATAAAAAAAACTGCCAAGTAGGTAATCACTTTTTTGGCATATTTTCTTTTAATAACCAAAAAAAAGTGCCGGCGCTGGAATGCAATATATTTGATTATTAAAATGACGTTACTTTCTGTTTAGCATAATCAGGGTTAAAGCATTAACAAGATCGTGCATGAATAATCCAGTTTAGACGGATTTTACCATGTGCCAAAAATGTGATTATAAACGTGTACAAAGCCCCTTATAAATATACCCCCTTTCTACAAAATCAGAAAGAAGGTCATCAGTATAGCAGTTTTTTGGATGAATAACATAATAAGTGTATTTTTCATCGCAGTGCTCGCCAATGTATTTGTGGCCGCTAATCAAGAAGGGTTTCAACGCCATAAAAACGTGCATGGGTTCATGGAGCCACTTTTGTTTTTCAAAACCGGCCGGATAAACTCACAGGGGCCAGATAAAATTCTAAAGCGTAGACGAAAAAGATGAAAATATACAAAAAAGTGGCCGGATGAACCAACGAGCGGATACAGTGGCCGGATGAACCCGTAAGGGGTTATATTCATCATTTTTTTTTTGTTATCGTTTTCTTTCTACAGCGGATTGCCTAATAAAGGCCGATTAACTTACCGGTATATTTAAAAAAATGTTTTTGACAATTGTTTTTTTAGTTTTTTGAAACAAGGCCCTTCTTTGTAACAACATTTTTGGGCGTAACTGGTTTTCGGAAAAGCGAATGATCTCGGAAAATGAGAATACGGAAAAAAAGTATCCGAATTTGAAGCTTCAGATTGGGACCTTTCAGACTTTTCCGACTTTTCAGACTTTTCCGAGGGCTCAGAAATTTTTTTTTTCTAAAAACCATCCTATCCGACGTAGTTTTGTCTCCTGAATCCACTCGCGCCAAAAAACTCGAGAACGGTTGTACTTCATGGATTACTCCATTTTAGCATCTTTTTTGCTCTCTAGCGCCAAAATAGACTTTTTTCAAAAAATTTTTTGTCACGACTGGATTCAGGAGGCAAAACTACGTCGGATAGGATGGTTTTTAGAAAAAAATTTTCGGAGCCCGCGGAAAAGTCTGAAAGGTCCCATAATGTTATCAATTTGATAACTTGCCCCTTATTTCATGATGCCTGTAATTGTCATTCACAACCCAATCTAGTGGTCAACGAAGAAAAACAAACAGATCCATTATGTAATCCAATGTCTTGTGGATTTTGCTCAGTGCTGTCATTATGATTTACACATCCATGCACATGTCGTTTAAATTTAACCAATTTTTCGGGCAAACAATTTGTACCAAAGATCCGACCGTCTGTTTTTTCGCAGAACTTGAGAACCCGAGAAAATCACGCCAATAGAACGCAAGAACACCGTTCTGGGCAATTTTTCAATCGCGAGACAGAACAGAACGGCCATTCAGAACGTTTGTGTTTTCTATTTGAAAAAAAACGTTCAACTTGAGTAATATGATTACGTTAGCAATAGTGTTCGGAATTTGGCCCCTCACAAATTGTAGTTGATTTTCGAAATTGGATTCGTGGGAGGTGTAATCAAGCTTAAATTGATGTAAGAATTTTTTGATTTAGCGTTGAAAAGGAATAATGTAGCTAGCCATGGCTTTCTAAAATCAGATCACAGGATAATTCCGCACAATTTTCACCTCTAATACATATATTTAACATTTTTGACCTGTTGGCCATGAATCATTTACGACGTACCGGAAAATAGGTTTTGTGAAATTGTAAGCCAAATAATTAAGAAGTACATCACCAAAACAACAATTTATAAAAATTAAGAACATTTATAAAAAAAAATACTAAAATTTATGACAATTTATGAAAATTTTCGAAAATTTATGTTAATTAATGAAAATTTATGATAAATTAGTATAATTTTTGAACATTTATCAAAATTTTGAAAAAAAAATACTGCACGGGGATACGCTTACGCCCTGAAGAATATATGACTAAGATTTGTAAAACAATGAAGTTTCGCGGTGATTGGCCAAGGAAAATTTTGCTCTCATGTCATTGGTCTTTTTTCTGCCACATTTTTTGTGGTAGTATTTTTGCAACAAACTTTTTATTGTAGTTAAATTGATAGGGGATGATTNAAAAAAATCTGAATTTTACCTGACGTGGCCGAGTTAACCTTCAAACACATATGACGGAGGTTTCTCCGTCCGGGCATAAAAAATACATTTTTTATGGTGTTTCATTCTTTTAAATGTAACGGCAGTGACAACTAACATAGATTAATCGATTACAAAGTCCGAAAACAGATAAAAATAGATTATTAATTAGTCATTCATTGGAACTAAGAAACTTCAAAATAGAGGTTATTTGCCATTAATAGTTTTCAGGCACACTTTTTTCTGCCATATTTTTTCCAAAATTTATAAGTAGTTAACGGCCCACCCTGTGAAAAATGAACCCCGTACGTCATCCGGTTAACCATTTGTGAATTTGTGGTTTTGTGGTCAAATCGACCAAAAAGTGTGGTCGAAGAGCTTTCGAGAGTATGCTCATTAGATTCAGGACCATCGAATTGCTCATGGTTAAAAATTACGTAGGTAAGAACACGACGATAGATGGGACGGAGAAACCTCCGTCCGATGTGTTCAGGGAACTGTTTAAAATATGTGTTCAAAGGTTAAGCTTTAGATAGTAACGCTGGCCGATAGTTACTATGAAACCGGTGGTGCTAAAAGCGATTTATGGAACTCTTATAGCAAATACATCGCCTGTTTGCCGAATTTAACGCCCTTAAAAGTAACAAAAAGCCCGTAAGTGAAAAAAAAACTCATGCAAGTTAACATTCGGCTGGCGTCAAATTTTCAACTTTTAGTTGACACGCTGTTTACTAAAGTTGACTAAACTCGTGAGAGTTAACAAAATTCATGGAAGTTAACACGTGTTTTACCCCATCTTTTTTGTTAACTTCCGTAGACAGGTGGTGTAATTAAAAACAAAAACGATTCGTATAATTTGTGGGGATTTATGATGACACACCAGACAGTTATCGCTCATTGAGGTCTGGCGTTTTTGCGTGGTCAATTGGAGTTCGAAAAACTTGTATGAAACAGTTATCTACTTGTTGCTGAGGTTTGCTCACATTGTTTTGTCATTATGACTGGGACATGATTAGCATGTGCACGGTGATCACGCCAATTTTCACGTTACGAAATCGTCTCCCGTTTGAGTTACAAAAAAAAAACGATTCCGAGGTTTTGGCTATCTCAGTCTTACGGTCAATAATAGTAATATTAACAAACAAAAACGGCACATAAATTTTGGATTTAGTCATCAAATTAACATTTTAAATTTTAATAAGCCGTTTTAATATAAATTTAATTAACCCCAAGGCTGGTAATTCAAGAACGGGCTGCTAATTCGACAACGACCGTTTATCCCATAACGGCCGTTAATCCCATAAATTATGGGCCATAATGGCCAATTTTTTTCGAGAACCGAAAACGGCCGTTATGGGAGTAAAGACTGATAATAATAATACGCTAATTTAATAGGTCTAAAAGCTCATAAGTAAGAGTTAGTTTATCCGCCTACGCACTACCTGCTTAAAGTAATACTTGCGCCTATCCGGTTAAAGTGAGTGACCGGACACTTTTGATTTCGGGACCTGTTTTTTTTATAACGAAAACGGCCGTTATGGGAGTAAAGACTGTCTAATAATTTAATAGCTTAAAAAGCTTATAAGTAAAAGTCAGTTTTCCGCCTACGCACTACCTGATCAAAGTAATAGTTGAGCCTATCAACTTAAAATGAAACAAAAAAGAAACAAAAACCTGTTTCATGAAGTGGAACGTTTACTTAAAGCCGGTAGTGCGAAGGTCGAAAAGGACTGTAACTTAAACACGTAGGGCGTAGGCGGAAAACTGACTGTTACTTTTAGCAGGTAGGTTATTCCGAAATTGTTAGATATTGGATAGAGTTTTTGAATATGCATTGTGTACATACTAATCATGAAAGCTGTACCTTATAAACCAATCATTTCTGTTGTATCAAAAATAAAATCTGTCGAGAGAAAACCGAAAAAAAACCAATTGCTTTGAACTCGGGGCATTGAAGTGGCAAAAGCAATTTCCCTCAAACGGTTGAATAATCGTACTTAGGTCAAATGCGATAAGCGATAATTCCGTGCGATATTCAGCAGTATAGCACGAAAAAAAGTAAAAGTGTTTGCATAACCAGTTATGCTATACGGCGATTAAATCACTTTTTTAGGGTGAAATTAATTTTTTAGACGCTTTTTGGACAAACTAATTCAACGGTGCAATACGCAACTTAACCATTTGAAATAACACTGTTTAAAAAAAACCTTGTTATTTTAAATGTAAATTGTAATTTCCAATGGGTAGTGCGTAGGTAGCCCGCGCAGACTAACTTGAAAATAATAAGACACATGCCCATTTAACTCAAAATTAATGGTTTGGCCTATTTTTTTTGCTTAGAAACGGAATATGGGTTCCGTTTTAAGGGGTAGGACTTGAAACAAAGGTTTTTATTGGATTTTCAATAAGTGCGTAGGCGTAAACCCCGGAAAAATGTGTGCAAAAAATGTATTATTTCAAATACAAATTGTTATTTGAAATGCAAACTGTTACTCATTTAAAATGGTTAGGTGGTGTATTTATGAAACCGTTTAATTTAAACGAGCAAAAAATAGCGTTATACAAATACCGTATGAGTTGACAGGTTAAAACAGGAAAATAAAGGGTATTAGATGAAGATTAGAAAATAAAAAAAATTTAAACTTACCTTTTACAGAAATGACATAAGCAAACTATTTGAAACTTCTTTATGTGTTTCATTTTTAGATGTTTTTGGGTTCTTAGCTTTGGAGATCAATGTCAAAATGTAACACCTGACCCCTTCAAGACCATACGGGGTTAAATTGACAGCAGCATGACAAACAAGGCCTGTAAATATTGATTAAGACATTCTGTACGTATAATATATCGGAACAGAAACGTGTGGTTTTATTGAAAATTGTTGACGTAAAGTTCCAAGGATTAGATGAAATAGGTAGAATTAATCGATTTTCCACTCAATAAAACGTATTAAACATCGCGTTGAATACAGTTTGATTTTATTATATCGATAAAGGGACAAAAAAACTAGTGAAAATGCCCATCGGAAGCAATGTTAAAATAAGTGACGCTTATTTGGAGCAATAACATTTTATCGAAAAACCCTTTAACTGAACACAAGCAACCCTATTTCAGCAGGCCCCTCTTCAACACCCCTGTAGCGTAAATTACGTCATAAGATGTCCACTGATAGTAAAAAACGATCTTAGATGGGCATTTAAGTGAACAGAACATTCTAAGTGGACAGAACTGGTTTATCGGCAAAATGAAAAAAATGGGGTAGACAAATCTTCTAAAAAGAACAAAACATTAAATTTTTTTCGAAAAATGGCTTAATATGGTTAAAAAGTTTAAGGTCAAACAGTGGTCAAAAAATGACAAAAACATATTTTTTTGTGAATTTTTAAAACCCTTTTTTACAGATGTGATTTGCTCTTCCAGCTTTATCGATCTGTATAATTAGTTTGTTGATTTGAGTAGGTCTAAAAAAGTTGTTCTTTGATTATTAGTCATAATTTATGACTCAAAATTTATGAGTCATAATTTACGAATCGTAAATTTTGATGATAACTCATAATTAATGAAATCCACCAATATTGATAGCACGATAAACTTTGTTTTCACACGAAAACGATCAATGAAAAAAACGGTACTAAAAACATACGTATTAATGGAGATAGAAAATAAACTTATCTAGGTAATTTAAAGTTATCGACTGAGTCAGAAAGGGCGATTCCTCCTTATCCATGATGGTAATTGAGGGTTAACCAGCACGAATATGTTTCTTCGGAAAGTGATAAAATCGCATTTGTATTTAGATCGAGCCCTACAGAAGTCACGAATAATATTTATGGACGGATAGCGTTATTCCCGGCTGGATACCGCCAAAGTAAACATGCCGCGAAACATATTCGGACGCAAACGTGGTTAGACAACTCATTACGTAAAATATAATCATGTTTTCAAATAGCAATTTTAACTCGCGAAGGTAGCGTGTCCACATTGACGCTATATTTCCTGATGATTTTTTTTGGTTATAGGAAATAAATTATCATAGAATTAATTTAACTCTCAGGGTAAATGCTTTTAAGGGTGGTCTGCTCGATTTGTTTACAAACATGCAAGAAAAAGAAAACCTTATTGTGGACAAGGCATACATTCCAGCAATTTGAAAATGCCATGTACACATTTTTCCAACTTTCGGGAATCATTTCCCATCTTTTCACGCACCATAACTAAAAAATGATGTTGAGTTGTAAACAAATCGAGCAGACCACCCTTAAGATAACCTAAGAGACTAAAAAGCCGTTTTTCAAAGGTATTCCTTAAAACCTTTGTGGCAAATTGCAGCGAACAAACAAGAATTTTTGATAAAACAGCGAATGATTGGTTAACGAATCTAGTAAGGGACAATTATGGACCTAAAAGTGAACGTTTATCAGAAAACTCTCTATATGAATGTTAGATACTATTTAAGCAAAACTTAGCTACAAAAAAATTAGAAAATATCTTTTCGACACCTGTCAGAGGTCGGCACTTTGATTTNNAAAGTCGGGTAAAGTTACTCGTGATTTAAAAATCGGCGAAGTTACAGGAGTTTTTAAACCTGAAAATCGTTGTCCAACCCGCGGGTAAAATTGGAATCCAAGTGCCGACCTCTGACACCTGTTTTATCTCCCTAAGCCCGAGAGTTAAATTTTTTATATAATTAATTATTTCTTACGTCAGTTAACGCAACCGTCATTTAGATACCGATAGTATCATATCGTCCATTAATTTTTCCTAAACCTAATCAAGATTAAGTTGCTGATTGGCACACATTTGTTGATAATCCAATTTAGTGAGTTTTTTTGGACCGCTTCAGCACTAGTGACCTAGAAAGGGCCTCAGTTGACCTATTTTTCTGTCGAATACTGAAAAACCTAACCATATCATGAAATAATGAGCATTTTCACTCCGGCTTACTCTTTACTGTTAAGGCTGTACCCGATGTCATTTTGTAGATGAAGGGATATTTGGGTTTAAAAACGGAGTGGGGTACTTTCGCGACCATTTATGGTCGCGAAAGTACCCTTCACCTTAAAAACGGCTTCTTCGAACATTACAAGTATATGTGAGTATGACACGTGTAATTAGGCGAATTACAACTCAATTCAGAAATTTATCTTGTTTAGACACGATTCAAGAATCTAGCGTTGTTTAATTAGTGCTCAAAAATGTGCTACGAATTAACTGTTTGGCTGCATTGTTTGAAACGTGTGTATTTTTCTTAGCGACTTCCCTTCATACTTCCCTACATTATATGAATAAAACAGAGAGTTAGTTATTTGAATTAACTATTTATTTTTCAAATGTTTTCCATGGCTTTAGCTCACGCACTAATCATTTGACTCATAGATTATGAGCCATAGTCAATGGCGGTTATCAGAGTAACCTCAGATAAGACTTTTTTGTTTATGTCAAATTGTATAGATGCAAAAAGAAGTCCAAACATGTGGTAATAAGAGATTCTAGAAATGTCTGGTAGCATCTAGAACTTTTTAACGTACCAAAATGTGGCCATTTTCATAATTTGGTCGGCTTTAAATTTCGGCATTTTTTGACTTTTTCTACGTGACCCTGTGGAATCAACAGTCCAAGCGATTATTCATCATTTGGATGTAATAACAAGATTTTCGGACAACTGGGTAATGTGATACAAGATACTAAAGTAGGGTCCGTTTTATGAAAACTTTTGAAGAAAAGTTTATATCGCGACAAAGACATTTCTGGGATCTCTCATGGTTACATTTTTGAGCAACTTTTTCGCGCTTAACAATTTGGTCTAAATAGCTTTTTTTCAGGAAATTTCTCATCGAAAGTTACTCTGATAACGGCCAATAACCACAGCGTGGACCGTCAAACCAGTAAGGACGCACTTAAAAGCCAATAAGATGTCTGACTCAATTGTTTTGAAAAATAAATGATAATTTTTCGAAAAGGAAGCACTCGGGCAAGAAAATTAGAGCGCAACTTGCTGACTACTTGATATTATATTTTTTGAAAAGTGGTCTTCATTTGAATGCTAAATTTGAACGAGCTAGTTTTAATGAGTTATTTGATTATGCATAGTTTAGATTATAATTCTATAAGCAATCCTTTTTTGCTCAGTTTAAACTTCATTAAAAGTTGGTCTAAAGTTTAGACTCAGAAATATCTTTTTTAAACATTTTTCGTTTTTAACTTGTTTTTGCTGATTTTTTTGTAGAAAACCGGAAATATAAGATATTATTAGAATAAAAATGAATCACGGGCGCATAGCATGAAAATAATTTATCGAACTTTTTCAGGAAACGACATTTTCTCTTTTACGGTTCAAACACCTTGAAAATGAACCGAAACTGAAACGAAATTGTCTCATTGAGCATTTTAAGAATCAAGATATTGTTCTTAGCCAATCATTATGTTCGCTGTGTTAATAATAATACTTAACGACTCCAAACTATTGTCCTGTTCATACTGAGGGTGTGCGAACGATATCAAATATAAGAATGCATAAAATGTGTGTTAAAATAATGAAAAAAAAACTGAGTTTTTAAAACTTATATCTTTTTGAACTAATATTTTTAGTCGTCCCTTTTTAAACTTTAACATTTGTGAGAAGAAAACTGAAATGTTTTCAAATATTCTCTAACATATTAAAAATTTAACCACCATGCTGAAAATCATTACAAAATTATAAAAATGCAAATGCAACAAGCATAAACAAAATTTGGGTGTTTTTAGAAAGCGAAAAACATTTTATATGTTTTGAAAATGTATTTTTTTAATTACAATGTTTATGTCTTTTGGGATAGCTTTTTTACGGTTTTAATTTAAAAATGGGTCTTGTCCAACACGAATTTCACTCGACCACAGGATCCGCAGTGTCGTGGATGTAAACAAAAAATATTACGATCGTCCATTATGATGTCCCAAATGAGCTAAAACGGCTGGATTATATTTGTAACAATTCATAACATCCATAATTTAGGTGCATTTTTGTTATTTCACGAGAAAAACGCGAATAGGATAGACGTTCAGATAAAATTGATTTGGCAGATACGGGTTGAAATAACAAAAACGAGAGTACGGGATGGTATTTGATCCAGAGTTCCGATTATGTTTTTGTTAATTTCACAATAAATTGCTTTTGGGAAGATACTCATCGGGCCACCTGAATTACCGGCGTTTATGTGACCGATTCTCTAGATGTTGATATTGCAGTTTTTGGAACTCGCATACCAAGAAACTCAGGTATATGATGTTTCACGGGTACTAATTTGAAATAAAACAGGAAAAAAAGACTAACCTTAAGCTGCTATAAAATATTTCTCCACTCTACGACCTAAAATGCTCTCTAGCGCAAAAATATGTCTTCTTTTTAAATTAATTATGAATCAATTATTGATTTATCTTCAAATTAGTGATCTTAGGGTCAAACTGCATCAAATTTGTGAGTTCTCATCTAGGTAAAACACCAAAATATTTTTTTTTAGAATTGCTCAAATTAAAAAAAAATAATACCATAATTTTTCTATTTAAGTTTTACTTTCAAAACTATTTAATTTTTTCCGTTACGACTTCTTAATCAAAAATTACGTTTTCCAGTTCACTAAACTAAGTTTATTAAAATTACAAACGCTTAAAAACGACAAAAAAGAGTTTTTTGCGCTCTTTCCTGCCAGCGCATGATATTTAAAATACCATAGACTATGGTCCATAGTAGACCAGTTCCAACTGACCGCATCTAGGTACGTAAATCGTCGGGAATTTATGTGAGACGCTGAGTATCACTTCCCTGTGCAATGATTTTATATGAAAATTTTTAATTTCGAAAGCATGCCTTGCTTTCCACGTAAACTTTTAAGACTTTTGGTGCGTCTTCTTGTTCTTTTCCTCGCGCGTTAAGGTAGCCGGTACCGCAAATGTTTAAGGTCAATGATAACTGACAATTATGTTAGCTAGTCATTGATGTCATAACAAATTTGGGATCGTTTATGTTAAGTTGTTGGCGGACTTGTGAGCACGAATATGATCATAATGATGAAACCACAGTTTACATATACGAACTAGGTACCGCTTCGACGGGATCTTTATACAAGGGTTTGACGCGACACGGAAAATATATAAACTTACAATTGAATTTGGGGGACAACGAGACGTTAATTTTCTCCAGAAAATTACAAAAAATGGCTTTAAAAATCCATACGTATGTTTATTAATTTCCCATTTGTTATCAATTTATTGATCAATAACACGTAGGGTATTTTTGCCGGGACGTTTTTTAGTAATTGCGCAAGTTTGTTGAAAACAAATTTTTTCTTTAAATGTTTAAATGAAACAAGGCGCTATGAAATAAACATGTTTCATTTTTTCATCTATTTGCAAGGTCGTGTAAAGGGCTCGGCATAATTGGCTTTTTTGGCTCGTTTTTGCCTCGGCTCGGCTTTAGAGCCGTCAAATTTTTTTCGGTTTGGGTCGGCTTTGTTAGTGCTCTGCTGTAAGCTATGAGTCATAATGCGCCAACGCTTTTGATTAGAAGCATTTCTTGTGTTTTCGATCGCGCAGCGATCACTTTTTTTTTGTTCCGTTTGAGTTCGCGTCTTTTCGATTAACATATCGCTTTAAGTTTACTTTTATGTTTTTCTGAGTTTACTTGCAAGCAGATAGCAGATATTCTCTTGAAACAACTTCAAGGTGAGATAGCTTGTAAATAGCCTCGCCTCAGCTCGGGCTCACTCAAAATTTGCTTGGCTCGGTTCGGTAGCCTTGAAATTTTCGTTGTCTCCGCTCGCCAAATTGCATTGTTTGCCTTCCAGACAGCCATTTTGCGAGCCCTAATGAACATTTAATTACATGTAATACCTATTTTTGACAATTATGAAACTTTTTCGAAAATGAGCATTAAAAGTAGAAATTTTTCAGCAAAAAAAAAACTCTAGTCGAATATAATTTGAAAGATACGAGACTAGATACGACTTCCGTTTGAGGTTTTTCTCAAGTTCACGGCGATGTTCAAAGTATGCTCTCTGTAAATAAATTATCTAATTGGAAACACAAGGCTAAAACACACTTTTGTATTTCAATCCGAAGTAAACTTCCGTATGACTTGTTTTAGGTTCTGGGTTTGATTTTAATAACTATAAATTAGTTCAAGCCCGTTATCCGTTGAAATGATCATAACTTTTTGTCAAAAACAGCCACCCTTATTATTTGCAAAAAAGCAAATTGAATCAAAGCTTACTTGTATTGTGATTCTTGCCACACATAAATTGGTGGTCAAATTTTAAATAGGATTCTTGTAATCCATTTTGCAGAGTACTATTTTGTTTCTTTTCTCGAAGTAGAAAAAAGGTCTTCTAAGATTATAAAAAAACGGAAATATAGTATTATACTCAGGGGTCTCTCGATATGCACGCCTTTCTTGACCGCGTTTTAACAAAAATTCGGCAAACCCACTAGATGGGCATTTTTAGAACATTTTTTTGACACTTTTAATTTTTGCCAAAAATTTTCCTTTTCGACGTAGTTTTTCTTCCTGAATTCAACCGTGCTAAAAATAAGAAAAAAAATTGTACGTTTTGGCGCTATAGAGTTAAAAAGAGCAACAAATTGAGCATTCCAATGGGTGTTTTTGCCAATTTTTTTGTTTTCTAGCGCCCAAACTGGTAT
>SCLG01000020.1:661715-698956 GCA_004367875.1 Oikopleura albicans
TAACATGCAGCCTTTGAATCAGACGTGAGTTAGAATTATCGCAAATATATTGTTTCTCCTCCTTCCAACAAAAAAAAATGAATTTTTTTTTCATAAAGAGATGCAAAAACTCTGTGTTTTCATGTTACGCCAAAACATGAACATTGTCGTCGGCAATGCGTTACCTAATAAAATCAAAATCAACACAGGCCCTACTCCCTCTTTTTCGGCTACATGTTCCGAGTCCTTGTCAATTCTTTTGATAATAGTGATTAAATATGTCCGTTAAATATGCGACCAGCTACCGATACGTTCACGAGAATTATGCCCGTTATTAGCATGTTAAAAAAAGAATTAGACGCGTTTTCTACAGTTAGAAATTCTTAGTTAGAATAATCTCAAACTTGCGACTTTTTGAGTTTTAACCTCTCAACACATATTTCAAAAGCTTCCCTGAATACATAAATGGAAACATTGTCCCCAAGACCGACGCTCGTACTCCTTAATTTTATAAATATGGGTGCAAAAGAAATTTTTCGAAAATGGCGGAAATCCATTCAAAAGCCGCTTATAATTTTCCAGACTATAATTTTTAGAGATCGGAATGTTTATAGAGAAAAATGTAAGATAACTGCGAATCGCATTACCTGATTAAGAAAAATTTTGACGATTTTTTTTTTGTCGCTTTAAAGCTTCAATTGGTACTTAAACTTATATTACTACTAAAACGTCTTTTAGTACTTTAACTTCTTTGCTACCAATCTTGTTTTTGTACTGGCTTACTAATCCAAGTTTTAGTGCCGAAAAAAGTTTTTGTACCAATAAAAGTTTTATTACCAATAGAAGTTTTAGTACCAAGAAAAATGTTCCATACCAATTGAAGCTTTGATACCAAAGATCGCGCGTACCAAAAGAAGCGCCCACTACTCAAATGAACTTGGAAAACGTTTTGTAGAACTTCTTTGGGTACTTAACCTTTGTTTGGTACTAAAAGTTTTTTTGGAACTAAAACTTTTTTGCTACCATTGCTTTTTTGGTACTGGCATTTTTGGTACTGGAAGGTTAAACGATAAGGAAGGAAATTAAACGATAAAAAGCTCAAAAAATCGTAAAATAATCCATGGAAATTTCCGAATAATTCCAAAAATTTTCTTTGTGAATAAATTGAAAAAAAAACAAATTAATTTTGAAATGTTTCTAATACTTGACGACGGACACTAAATGAAAACGTAAGAACACGATAATATGGCAATTATACGGATTTATCGTTTGCCTTATTCCACAGACTTGTATGGACCTTTGCCAAACAACCACTCAATTCTAAACAACACAAAAAAGAGCTAATTTCTAAAGTTATGTTTTGGACTGAGCCGATTGCTGTTCCAATAAGCGTAATTTTTAGAAATCGCTAACATTTGGACTTTTTCAAAAAATAACAACTAAGCCGTCGTATACGCGTATAGAACATGATTGTACAAGTCGACATACAAGTATCCTAACTTGACATCGTGTAAGAGGTTTATACTTTTTTTCGACAAGTTAGGTTCAATAAGTGGTCATTTCAGGTTTTCTTTTTCAGTTTGTCTGATTTTTAACAGACGTACCATATGATATGGTCCATATCTGTCTCGGGACCAGACGCTTATGAACGGATTATATTATCTAAGCCAAAACGGGTGGTCAAGTGAAAACTTGGCTCCACGTAGGCTGTTCAAACTGATTTCTCATACACCAGCTGACGGCTTATATTACCTATATGAACGCCAAAAAACTTTAAGATAAGCCGATTTGGTAACATAACTACGGGTAGTCGCTGTCAGAAAATTATTTATAGTAAAATATGTATTTTGACGGAATCAGAAGGGAGTGACATATAAAAAATAATAATTATTTTAAAACAGTGTTTTTTACTCAAAAACTGATAATGACCGGACAATTATCGGTCAGTTAAAAAAATTGTAAGTTCGGAATCTTAGGCCGCATACTCCTACCATACATATTGTGCTGAAAAGGTGGATTTTGCAAAACACTCACAAAAACTATAACCACAAACCACCCGCAACGTCATGAACTTGAGCTTAACCAAATTTGAAATCGTATCTTGTTTTACAATTTAAATGATATAGAGTTCGTTTTTTTTCCGAAAAAGTATGATTTTACGAGGGGCATCAAACTGTTGACGTCAATTTTCGAATATAAAATTATATTGTGAAAAAAACCTTGCTTCTTTTATATAATTATGGCCATTTTTTTTGTAATTATGGCCGCAAAATGTGGATATGAGTAAATTATCAAATTTTTTTCGCAAGGTTGCTTTAGGTTCAAAAATAACAAGTATTTAAATATTTAAAGCGTTTTTTTTTATAATTCAAAACAAACGTCGCTGATTTCGTGAAAATCATTCAAGCTGGCTCAAGTGGCTTATGCCTTTGTGTTGATTTAATTCGTTAATTTCTACGTTAATTGGGATGTCCCGAAAATGTTATCGCGATACTGGTGCGGTCAAATTCAAGTTAAAANCACTGAGGTGAAACATAACGGCCCCTACGGGGAATTCTCTAGATTTGTGAATACACAAATGGCGGAATACCGAATTAAAATCGCAAATACAATTATTACCGGTTCTTTGTAATTAACTGTACAATGCTTCACAAACTGCTTCTGAAAAGTGTTCAATGAACACCGGGACACTACTTCTTGCGTTAACGCAACGCTTTTTTCACCACTTTTAATCATTAAAAAGTACTTATTAGTTATTATTTAAAAAGTTACTAGCTCTATTTTGTGCATTTGAAATTAAAATAAATTAAAATCGTCTTTGTATATTTTTTTCTTGTATCTCAAGTGAAACATAACGGCGCAGGGCGAAGGCGGATAAACCGGAAAATTTTTACGAAAAAAAGTGAAACATAACGGCACGAGCGGGGACAGGTGAAACATAACGGCGCACCCTGTGTAATAATAATATTGTACTAAAAAGGTGGATGGACTTTTGTAAAACACATTAAAAAAGCTATAACCATAAACCAACGTGATGAACTTGAGCTAATCAAAATTTAAAATCGTATCTCGCTTCACAATTTAAATGATATAGAGTTCTTTTTTCTCCGAAAAAATATGATTTGACGAGGGGCATTAAACTGTTGACCTCAATTTTCGAATATAAAGTTATATTCTGAAAAAAACCTTGCCTGTTCATATAATTAAGGCCATTTTTTGTAATTATGGCCTAACGCAAAATTTGGATATTATAAACTGAAAATCGAGTAGCATAATGACCATTTAACATTATTTGTTGTAAAAACATTTTTATTAAAAAATTGTACTTTAAATAAAAAGCATCTCAAGGAAAAAAAAATACATCATCGAAATTTTTTCGCAAGGTTGCTTTAGGTTCAAAAATAACTAGTATTTAAATATTTAAAGCGTTTTTTTATAATTCAAAACAAACGTCGCTGATTTCGTGAAAATCATTCAAGCTGGCTCAAGTGGCTTATGCCTTTGTGTTGATTTAATTCGTTAATTTCTACGTTAATTGGGATGTCCCGAAAATGTTATCGCGATACTGGTGCGGTCAAATTCAAGTTAAAACCACCTGCAGCCACGGCAGCATTACGAGTTGTGATGGATTTATGCAAGATAACTTTACGTGTTTTTTGAGTTCAAATTGCAGAAAGAAAATCTAGTTCTACATCCGGGGTACGCAATAATCACATCAACTTTATAGATATCACAGAAGTGAACGTAGGGTACCCGCGATTAGGGAAAAATAATTCTGCAGAAGAAGAATTTTTTATATTAATTTAAACAAAAATCAGGTTAAACGTTCATAATTCCAGAATATTCCTGAATGTGATTGGAAAACAAAGTTTTCCGAAAATTTTTATAAAAATACACCTTCCTTCCGCTGAAAAATTCAAAAATATTTTTTTTTCTACCAATGCGGACAATATAGAGCGCCCGCCGTAGAAATGTCGCATAATCGTATTTTAGACTTTTTTTAGACTTTTTTTCTAAAAGTCTTAGTATACGAATCTGCGACATTTATACGGTGGACGCTCTATCGCTTGAAGGGTTTAAGGGTGGTCTGCTCGATTTGTTTACAAACATGCATGAAAAATAAAACGTTATTGTGGACAAGGCATACATTCAATCAATTTGAAAATGCCATGTACATATTTTCCCAACCTTCGGCAATCATTTCTCATCTTTTCACGCACCATAACTATTGAGAGTGACCTTGAATCTGAGCCTGAACTTGGCACTTCCGGTTTCGTATAATTGCTACTTCTTTCGCACGGTTTGTTGGATCAATTTCGTTTTTTGTGGAAAAAGTGTGAAATAAAAAGCTCTACAACATTGANGCCTGGTGCAAGATTAATCGCATCAAAATAGATAATATTTGTAATCTGACATGTATGACTCATCAGCGAAAAAAATAAAAAAAAAGATCATTTCAAGGTAACGTTTCACATATTTATTACTTTGCAAGTATTTTTGAAAGATTTTGTATTCATTCGGATGGCACAAATAGCAAAAGAATTAAAAAAGTGCTTCATTAGTCGAAGTGGATAAATTTGTTGAGAGAAACAAAAAAAAAAATTTACGAATTTCTAGATATGTTCACAGCTTTCTGTCGCTTGTCAACACTCGGTCGCTTTTCAAACCCTTCAAGCGATATAATCCGCGTTTCACTTCAATTTAAACTGGCTCGAGTAAATTGTCGAGTTAATATCATATTAATTCGTTTGTCACAAGCATTAGTTGTCATTTTTTCAATAAAAAAACCTGTTTTTTTTTCACATTTTGATTCCTTAAACTTAAAGTAAAATTTGTTCGTTCCGGCAGGTTTGTCCAAAGATGCTGAATGCGATGCGTAGGCTTTTGAACTGATCTAACGACTTTCAATTTTAGCCGTGGACACCCTTAGGTGCCCAAGTGACTTTTTTTGCGGTCGTCAAACTTTTTTTGGAGCTGAGCATAAGAAAATCCTTGTTCTTCTCAAGTCTCTTTAATTTAAAACTTTCAGATAATCATCTAACTATTAGTTGTAAAACACGACGATAGGAAAAATGCATCGTTCTCCAATTAGAATGAACAGTGTTAATTGTCGTCAGTTGACTCATACCGCGGTATACTGTGTGTCATACCACAAAAAATTGTAAAAAACTGAAAAAGTGAACGTTACTGGTATATATGGTAGAAGTGGGCTAATGGAAAGTTTTCCAAACAAAAAAAGTTTTTTTTGCGTAGGTTGACACTTTCAAACAACTCTGCAGCGCCTAATGGTAGGAAAACTTTTCTTTAAGATTATCATTTTTAATCCGTTTCACGAGCTCTGCAACCGGGTTTGTTTGTTTTTTTTTTTGTAAAACTTTCGATTTTCCCACTTCTACCAAATCTATCACTAGACGTGGCTTTACAAAGAAAATATTAGCTTCTATGATATAGCCAAGATAACCCTCGAAAGCCCAATTTTACTTTCCGTTTGCGCCCTCATTCGTGCAAAAATGCACGTTTTCGGAAAATAGAGAAAAAGGAAATAAATCGATGCCATAACGTAAAAAGACTTACGTCCCCGAAACGGGTGGTTTTTTTTCGATTTTTCCAATAATCCCGAAACGGGTGGTTTTTTCATATTATTATGACAGAAATAATGCCAAAAAAACCGACAAGGTGAACATCATGACAGATTTTTTAACATTAGCAAATAAAAAATGTGTTAAAGATTGTACTTCAAGTGATATCGAAAGTCATTTTAAAGAGTTAAAAAGCAAAAATAGGTAATAATGAGGATTATTAACATTAAAAATCACTGATGTCCCCGAAACGGTTGGTTGTCCCCGGTTTAGGGGACGAGGACTGTACTTAACTTTCAAACACATATTGCGGGAGATTGTCCGCATTGGCATATAAAACGGGGTTTTTAGATGTTTTATTTTATTTAATGTAACGGCAGTGAAAACCAACATAGACTAATTGATTACAAAGTCAGAGAGCAAATAAAAATGAAAAAAATATTTCCGTAATAAATATTAATAAGTCATTTGTTGGAGCTAGGAAACCTCAAAAAGAGGTTTTTTTGCAATTAATAGTTTTCGTGCACATTTTTTTTCTTTCATATGTTTCCAAAACTGTTTAGTAGTCAACGGTCCACTAGCCTGCAAAAATGAACCCCGTACTTTACTCGGTTAACCGTTTGTGAATTTGTGTTTTTGTGGTCAAATCGACCAAAAAGTGTCCAAGGCTGGTCTCAGAGCTTTTGAGAGTATGCTCATTTGATTTGAGAACATCGATTTGCCCATAGTGAACAATTTGTAGGTAACCAAACAAAGAGTGAGGTTGCGGACAATCTTCCGCATGTGTGTTCACAGAACTTTTTTAAATATATGTGTTTGAAGGTTAACGGAGCAAAAGTTTTTCAAATTTTTAGAACAACAAAACTGTTCCTCCGTTTACTTTACTAACGTTAATTCTAGCTTAAGTTATTCGTTATTAATACTGTATAAATTATACATTTTGGTATATATTTGAGTTTCATTGAAAACTTTTCATGGATGTCGAAATCGTCTTTAGACCGGACATTCGTTTGGTGTTCGGGAAACTGCGGTCATTAACATGGCATTTAGTAAATCCAGTAAATCGAACGGCGGAAAGTGTTTCAATCATGTTGCATCATACACATATCTCATTATGTATTTCGTCATTTTTATCTATTCTGTTTAATCCGAGTCTCGGATTCCGAGATATAGGCTTGATTGAGTTCCAAATTTGAAATTGTTATTTTCAAAATAGTCTATACGCATATCAAAATAGTCTATTGCATTTGAAATAAGAAATTGCATTTGAGGTAACACTTTTTTAGAGAAAAAATGTTATTTCAAATAGTTAGTTAGTGTTTGTATTACATACTATGTCATACATCACCTGCGCCGTCATCGGGTCAAGATTTTGAGGAAAAAATTTGACCCGATAACGGGTTTTACCTGATCACGGCGTAAGCAGAATGTCTGGCAAAATTTGATTCCAAATTTTGACCCGATAATGGGTGAAACGATTACGGCGTGGGTGGTGTATTGTAATTCGGTTGAAAGTTTTAAACCTAGAAGACTGGTAAATGTCAAGCGCGCTTTTCTGATCAGTTAAGTACTTACGGTGCATCTGTTAGAAAGAAACAATATAAGCTCAACCGAATTGTCAAAAAATTAGCTTTCTACAAAGCGAAACGTACAGATCGAAATCTGACATAAAGGACTTAAGAACAGTTTCTAGGCAACAAAAGACATCTGTATTTTTCTATGTCAAAAGGGTACCATTTTTTCTCTTGACTCGAATAAATCCGCTACAAGGCAGCCATCAATCGAAGCGCTAATTATTTTTTCATATCTTGTTCATCTTTTGTTGAAGTTAAATAATAATTTTCAGACATCTGATGAGATCACGAATTTGTGTCCCGATAAGCGTATAATACATATTTTTGGTTACTTCAACCATAATGCATTTATAGTATACACCACCTACGTAATTTAATTAATAATAATAAATAATATTTCATATTATTGAATAAATTACACAGGTTAAGTACTTAACCGTCCACTAAAATTTTTCAAAACTGGACGGTTAAGCCGGTTCCGGACGGTTAAGCCGGTTCCGGACGGTTAAGCCGGTTCCGGACGGTTAAGCCGGTTCCGGACGGTTAAGCCGGTTCCGGACGGTTAAGCCGGTTCCGGACGGTTAAGCCGGTTCCGGACGGTTAAGCCGGTTCCGGACGGTTAAGCCGGTTCCGGACGGTTAAGCCGGTTCCNACATCTGAAGAGATCACGAATTTGTGTCCCGATAAGCGTATAATACATATTTTTGGTTACTTCAACCATAATTCATTTATCGTATACACCACCTACGTAATTTAATTAATAATAATAATAATAAATAATATTTCATATTATTGAATAAATTATTGTATAAAATACGTAATTCTTTTCTACAGGTTTACCCTCATGAAAATCGGCTGGGCGTTTCTAGAATAGAGCAATTTTCTTCTTTTTTCTTGCAATGGGGTGCTCCTATTGGCCTATATCATTTTAAAATATGCTGACACGGTATACTATAAACGCGCAGCCGATTTTCATAAACCAGTATCGGCACCCGTTCGCCAAAAGTCGGTGACCTTAGGGATATAAACTAGATAGCTGATCATTTTTCAAAAATATTCCGTAGTTTAGTAAGTTATGAAATGATGCACTGAAGCGATTGGAACGAACTTCTAAATACAAAAGGTCGATAAGGTACGTTTACATAAAAAAGAGCAGAAACGGAAATTGAAAAACCACCAATAATCATATATTTGAAATTGCGAATGGTATGCACGACATAATTCAATATTCTGCAATTATTCGTTCTGTTTGTTCCCTGATGACCAATGTGATACACTCTTCCATAAACAGTAGACTAGTCTGTAGACTCAGCAAAAAAAAAGTTTCATACATTTCAGACACACCGGGATAGCTATGCATAGTATTTGGAGAGATAAGAATGTAAGCATAACTCAAGATACGCGTACAGGGGGTCGCAAAATAAGAATAGATTTCGTGTTTTAGAAAAACCGACCCTAATATGGCGACCAGAGCTTTATTCGCGAACCCAGAATCACGGTATTTTAGTGTTATTTCTTATGTAATTATTATTACAAGCAGCGCGGTGAGTTGTTTGCGTGACTAAAGGACGCTAGCCAATAGGAGACGCCTATAAAAAAGCATGAGCCAATAAGCGCGCTTGTAATTCAGTTACAGACGCTCCGAGCTTACGGCGCTGGCGTCTGTAACTGCTTATTTCTTGGGTTATATTATATAATATATAACTTATATATTTGATTTTATCAATGTTAAGATTAAATGTGAGTTTATTACAATTTAAATCAATTATATCCCCACACGGATCAAAAAATAAAAATAGAATAGGTCCCTAGGAAACAATGGCAAAATCAGCGACTTCTTTTTGGGGCAATAATTTTTTTCTCGAATAAAGGCGACCCTTATTTGGCGCCACCCACTCTTATTTAGTGAATGCGACCCTTATTTGAGGGTCTTTATTTGGCGAGCTCTTCTATACAGAGGGTGTGCTGAATAAGGGCTGCTTGGCTAAATATTACCTTAAAGGGTCTCTTTTTATTAAAGTATTATTGCTTCAAATAAGGGTCGCTGATTTTCACAGTGCACATAAGGGTACTTGTTTGTGGTCGCTATTTATACCCTTTCATTATTATTTTTAAAATAAGTATTCCGTTATCAAAAAGGGTTTCGCTATATACTTAGTTTGATAGTTCTACCGGTACATGAGTTTAAAAGTCATTTTTTTGTAATATTAAAAGTACTTCGCTTGCCGAAAATCCATCTTCTTTGATCAAGTGGTTAAGCAATTCAGCAGTCGAATGCACGTTTACTAGCACGATTATTTGGGGATATTACGTAATGTTCCTATTCATCTTTTTAAACCAAATAAAAGAACAAAACAAAAACAGTATTTGTCTTACTTTTGAAACTTTCAGGAGTAATTTTTATTATATAGAAAATAATAACTCGTGAAAAAAATGTGCGCGTATCTGCACAGATTGTACCCAAAAAAAAAACAAATTATTACGAAATCCAATTTTAAAATGCTGCATATTCTAATTTTTTGACCCTGGTAGTCTGATCTTACAACTACTATTACGAAGGCCTATTTTTTGGCGTGGATTCATGGTGGTTTCAATTATTATCCGGGATAATTACCATTGGGGGGATTTATACCATTAGGGATAATTTATCCCTAATGGTATAAATAGTAGAATCGCGCTTTCATTTGCGCCTATTGGTTGACGTGGGCGTTGAAAAAATCTCGCAGAAAATTTTTTTGCGTAGGTTGACACGTAGCGGCTTACCGTGGGCCAAGTTCGTTTCGACGCAATTTAACGAGCTCGACAACTTGGCCAAAAAGTTTTTTTGTTTGAAGTTTTTTTCGATAAGCCCACTTCTACCATGTCTACCAATATATATACACCCCCTGCGCAGTTATCTTTCCACCAAATTTTTCACAAAGTGGAAAGATAACTGCACCGTCGGGAAGATAAGTGCACAATGTGTAGGCGTTTTTTCTGAAATTTGTAAGTGCGGAAAGATAACTGCACCTATGGGGCTGAGCGGAAAGATAACTGCGAGGGGGTGTATATTAAATCAATTTTGCTGTTACCATTTTTTTCAATATTGCTTCCTAGAAATGAAATAACAATGTAAATATACCTTTATTTTTACCTTTTGGAAGTTAATTACCGTCTTACCGGTCGTACAATTAAGTCAACAAGGGGTACTTTCAGTTTATACACAAATTGGGCCAATGTGTTGAACAAACCACTTTTCTGGTCGGACCTTACTGTGAGTACATTTTTAGATAACAAGTTCAAGAGTTCTAACATGACTGATGTTTGAAAACTTGGTACTTGGATTTTGCCACTTGGGAAAGATAAGAATAACGTTTTTTGAACGTAATTTTAATATTTCATATAAACACAGCATGAGGTAAAAATAAATCGCTTTTTGATGCTTTTTAGCCCATTTCGAGGTCGAGACCCGTAAAGGATCCCCATTTATCCATTTTTTGCGGTTTCGTGAATATTTGAAAAAAATTCAGAAATCTGCGTTAACAGTTTTGTTCGCCGTGTTTGAACAGCGCTTATTGATAATGAAACATCTCACCATGATGGGGAAATCTAGAAACAATTTAAATTTCGCTTTTAGCCAAGTTCACGGCGCTGTGAGTGGCTAATGATAATAATTATGAACTGGCCTGACGAATTTAATAATTTGTGGGAATTTTCCGAGTATGTTAGAAAAACTTTTATAGCAGTCTAAGTTAACAAACTAGAGGCCATACGTTACGACTCGTATCTATTCTTATATCGTAGTGATTTTCAAACGCGAAAGACATAAATAATGTTACAACTTTTTGGTAACGTTGCTTGACAGCGCGTCTGAGGCCTATGTGGCCTGTGATTGGTCTTTTTTGAGCGCGCTTGACCAATCACCGAAAGGCGTTTCCTTGTTTTAATTTATTTTTGTATTACAGTCCTCCCCTTCTTAAGGCCGCACTTAAAGAGAAATATGAATTCCCGCTTAATTTTTTTTTCGGGTTTTAAAATCAGGACGATACATTGTAAACTTGTTCAAACTAATACCAATTTGTATTTTTCCAAATAAATTATTTGTAACAAAACAATTCGTGCTATGGTATTTGTTTACGATCATTCCAGAACCACGGGCGGTATATATTACAAAAAAATATTTTACATGATTTTACGTTTTAGTTTAATGTTTCTGGATAGCCCGAGGCACGAAATAATAATTTTGCTGTAAAAAACTCTTTTAAGAGATAAACAAAAAAGTAGATAATATTTGCCGAAACTTCCTCGAATATTTCACTAAACAACAAGCCATGTCACATTTATTTCGTAAATCTGACTACCCGTACCAATTGTTAAAGCGTGAGATAATAGGCAAAAATGTAAAGTTCACATTCTTTTCAGGAATACACATAACGCAAAAATAAACCAACAATAGTTGATGTATTCCGAAAACTACAATTTTTGTAAACGCAAATCTGAGAAAAAAAATATGTTTTTGTTTTATTCTGACTTAGGCGTGCCCTGCGTAGAACTTGACTGGTTTTTGAAAAAAAATATTTCGAAATAGAAATAAAATGATGCGATTGACGCAAAATTCGAGTGTTCGAAAAATGTGCCCAGATTAGTTTTAGATAAAAACTTGTATTTGGTTTTTTAAAATATACCTTTCCCAGCTACTTTATTTTTGAAAACGAAACGAATTTTTTTTTCGAAATCAAACTTTTATGCGAAAATTTTTTGAAACTGCCATAAACGAGTATTTCTTATTATTATGCAATCAAAATTTCCCTTTCCGTTTTTTTAACAATTTTTTTCTCAGTATTCCAACGTTCATAAGAAACATCAATTTTGTGTAAAAATTTTTAGCCGTTTGTTATTTTAATCTGAGTCAAAATTTCAAATTCAAATATTTTTCTAAATTCAAAACAAATACCGTGTGTCCGCGCTTCAAATGTTGAAAACCCTATTTTTTGTACCAATTTTCATGCATTTATGGGCTTCACGGGAACTCGCGGAACCCGCAAACGGCCCCGCCGGACACGCAAACAGTACTTTCCAAGAAAATGCTTCATTTATGCAAATTGAAATTTATTTAAATACGAAATACAGTGCCTGTAAAAAGGCGGACGAGTAAAAAACAAAGGTAAACAGTTAAGTAATCTTAATTTTTCGAAACATGAATGCGAAACTCCCATTTTGCTTTCTGTATTCGGCATATATAAATTGTGCATCGCGTAGGTTTATTGCACGAATTATATATGGCTGGGTAGAGATAAAAGAAGTAATGTATGTACAATCAACTTTGTGCAGTGGTTTGCTTTTCGGCCGTGTAATTTTTTTTTTCGGTGTGGTTTATATTTTCGGTTTTCTTGTTTTAGACCGCCTTTTCAAGGGCGAAACAAAAATTCCTAGGTATGAAAAATACATTTTTTGGCTTCTTGATCGTATAAAGAATGAAAACTGAAAATGTTCGGGAAATGTAACTGCAGCTCGGCATTCTGCAGCGTTTGAGGCTTCCCAGACGATTTTTCCCAAGTTCATCCTTCAACACATTCAAGGGGAATGAAAAAATGCAAAGTTTTTTTTCTGTATGTCCAATTAGCAGCAGAAAACTCAAAATGAGAAGCTGTCGGGTGTCGGCCGGGGGTTAATCTCTCTCTATAAATTGATGATATCGGCAGAGTCTCAATCGCAGCAAAATCTAAAAATTTTTAGAGCAAAATTGTAAGGTCACCTGAATACCATTAATCTATAAAGAGACATTGCTCCGTTTCGTTCGCTAACAACTCTACAGTACAGATTCTCATTTAGTCGTTCTCATGATTTATGTTTATCCAATCCGAATTGGTGGCGTGGGTAAAATTAGTATTGGTTGGTGGTGGCGGGTGCGTCAGTGGTCATGTTGTCCTGGAGCTTGCCCAAAAGCTGTCCGTACCATTTGCCCATTCGGTCGACCTGTTTGGCTGGCTGGACTTTGCAGTCGGCAATGTATCGCTGGGCCCACTTGGAGAAGCCACGTGTGATTTGTTGGATTCCACGCATTGGGTTTGTCTTGTCGTACCGTTCAAATTCTTCTGCATCAGTGGCTGCCTCAGCCTGTCGTCGCTCACGTGGGCCACCGTGCTCGGACTGGTCATCATAATAACCGCACAATTCAAAGCGTCTCTCCATGCGCTCGGCATTATTCTCGAACTTGTTCGACCAGTTGTCGGCCTGCTTGGCGGTTAAGTTATCATCACACCACTCGCCAGCAAAAGCGGTAAGTTTTTTCAAACGCTGGAGCGGGTGTCGTGGGGGGACTTTTTTGTCGTCGGCGGCGACAATGGCAAAAAGGGTTGCGACAAAAAGTTTCATGATTTTTTTCAAAAAAGTAAGATTACTGAGTTTTTTAATATAGATATTAGTACCTTATCGGTATTTTTATGATTTCGTTTCATTTGGAGGCTTCTTTTATAAGGCCGGGGCCGTTCTTGGGTCGATCGGCAACCACGATGGAGTTGTTCATTCCATCGTGAGATTTCGAGCTCTCTAGCGCCTTGACCTTCTCTCCCTTGCTCTCTTACCTTACGTTACGATACCTTACCTGATAAGTTTAGAATAGATTTTTAAAAAGGGCATTATCAATTAAGACTTACACCAAACATGATTATCTCTTGAGGAAATAATTGATAAAGGCGGCGTGGCAAGGTTACCCAATTTTAGACAGCGGCTCCAGATGCCCATATATGGCCATATATATCGCAAACAAAATACAAATTTTAATATACACAGGGTGCGCAGTTATCTTGCGAACTTGGTCATTGAAAAGTCGCAAGATAAGCGTTTTTTCGCAAGATAANTAACTGTCGTCAAAAACATTCTTTTTCTTTTTCGCCTAATGTATTTTTTTCGACAAAAATTGTCAAAATTAATTGAAATTTCACTGGTGGATTGCTAATTTTTTTCTGATCATTTCTGGATTAGACGACGGTATCGAATTCCGGCTCTATAAGGAAGTCCCATATTACCTATCGTTAACCCTTCTTTTATAATTTCGACTGCGCAGAATAGGCTAAGGGCGCGCCTCTCTTTTTCGTTTTTTTTCTTGCTGCATCCTGGGGCTCGGAAAAGGTGTAGTCCAATTGGTATCGACCGCTCCAGATGCCCATATATATCGTTAACAAAATACAAATTTTAATATACACAGGGTGCGCAGTTATCTTGCGAACTTGGTCATTGAAAAGTCGCAAGATAAGCGTTTTTTCGCAAGATAACTGCTCAGTGCATATAATGTAACTATTATAAATCCCGAACAACAAAATTCTGAAAATTCGCAAGATAAGCGTACAAGCGGCAATTTTCGCAAAATAACTGCTCGCAAGATAACTGCGCACCCTGTGTATATTACAGTCCTTGATGTCATAACGGCCGTTTTCGGTTCTCGAAAAATCGGCCGTTATGGGGTTAATTTTGGACAAATTGTAATAAAACGGCTGATTTTATTTTCAAATGTTTATTTTACGACCTAATCCATGAGTTTTGTACCAGACTTGTATTATAAATTATAATTTATAATGGTAATTTTTTGACACTTGTATTGAAATGGCTTATTTTTCGAGGAAACATTTGGTTTTCCATTACCTTGTAATGACTCTCAAGTCATTTTGCGCTATATTTAAAGGAAATTTTTGGAACATCTAGTTTATAAACACACACCGGTCAGTTTCGTGTTTTTGAAAACCGACCCTTATATGGCGACCCGACCCTTATTTGGCGAAGCCAGGATGAGCACATTTTATCACTGATACTTTATAAAAATACGCTTTTTGCGTATTGTTTTTTAATTTATTACTTTGAAGAGTAAATTAGAGGTTAAAAACAATTAAATTAATTATTTCGATAACCGGACATGAATATAGTAAACAATATCCGCAATAATAAATGATAAAATCAGCGACACTTATTTGGCGCAATAATATTTTTCTCGAAAAAAAAAACGACCCTAATTTGGCGCAACTGACCCTTATTTGGCGCGACCGACGCTTATTTGGCGACTGTTGTTTGAGGGGCCCTTATTTGGCGACCCCCTGTACCCCACATAAAACACAAGAAAACTTACGAAATTATTGAACTCCAAAATACGTTAAACGGTCATTATGTGTGTTTATTAAACGAGACACACAATGATTTCGCCATTCAAAAGTTGATGGAAAATACACGAAACAGTATTTCGCAAAACATATTTTGACAAAAAAAAAATTGATGCAAATTCATACGTGAAATTCTTTTTGTCGCAACAATGTGTCTACATACCTAAAATGTTGAAGTAAGAATTAGAAGTTCTATATCGAGGAAAGAACACTGTGTGAAAAATTTCACTGAAAATGATCGAAATACCAAAAAATAATTCCCATAAATTTCGGAAAGCATGAATCCGTTGCTCAATTAACGGCAAGAAGGAGGCGTTACTCAATCGCGGCGATCGCTAGCGAGTAACAAAGTAAGTTTTATTTTGATTACAATATTGATTAGGATTCGTTCTTCAATTGACCAAAGCTGGAAATGTGTTTTTGTTAAATTAACTTTTCAAACATTGAAAAAAAATAAAAAAAAAACTCTAGCGTCCGCTACAGACATTTTGAAAAGACAATTTTTACACACTTTTCTTCGAGCTCTATAATTTGGCAAAATTAGTTCACCAATTTTGGGCCCACAGAAATATAAAAACTTTTCGTGTCTTATTCGGACCAGCTATTTCATTTTGGCAAAAAAAGCGGCCCTTAAAAAGCTCAACTGTTCCTTAACTCCTTCTTACCGATCAGGCACGATTATACCTAATCAACTTTCATCGTTAATAACAACCAGACGGGTCGAGATTTTTAAAAACGGAAAAGAGTAAATAATTTTTCGAGCAAATCTACGCAAATCTAAAGCGCACAAATTAAAAAAAATCTAAACTTTAATACTTTCGTCCTTTGTTACAGCTAAACGAACAAAATTTTCAGACAAGATAGCTAAAAATCTACCGAAAAGAACAAAACCACTATTTTTGTATGTGTTTTCAACTATTTTGTTTTAATTTAAGAGAAATCAGCATTAGAAGCAAATCCATTTATACGAAAATTAGGACAACAATTTGTTTGTTTTTAACTATAACAAAATATGATTATTTCAACAAAACTTAATTAATTACAGTTTTGATCATACTGTGGTGCACAGGTTCCAAATTCCATTGGTGCGCGCCTATATCGGCGATTTTATTAGAAAATCGTCTTCGGCAATTTTTTACTTTTCTTTGTTAACTCACAGGGGAAGTGCGTGTAAATACACACGCAACTGGTTTTTTCGTCGATTTAAGGCATATGGAGGCCCCGTAGGGCAAAACGGGTATTGGTGACCCCCTCAACTTTTCGATTGCCGGTGTTTTTTGCGTAGGTTGGAGATGTCCAACAGCTCTCTAGGGGGCCCTTGTGGCCCAAATCAATTTCTGAATAGTCCCATCGACGTAGTTTGACGAGCTCTACAACTTGGCTTCACCAGTTTTTGTGAATTACATGTATTGCGAATTATGGTGAATTTTTCAAGTGCGTGTTTATTTACACGCATTTCCCCCTACGGGTTCCCAAAAACTTCTTCCCCTTGAGAGTTAAAATTGTTTTTGATAGGTTAGAATTAAATTCAAAAAAATAAGAAGTAGTAAGTTTTTTCGTAGGTTTGTTTTTATTTTATTAAAATTCGTTACTATCTTCGGGTTCATATTCAATAAACAATGCGCGCGCATCGGTTCGAGGGAGTTAAATAGCACAAGCGTCCCTTATCACGCTTTCCTGTACCACGCTGTTCCTTATCACGCCCTACCCCTGTATACTTTATGTTATAAAATGAAAAAATATGCTATCATTTCAACTTCTTCCAATTAATTGGAGACCGAATTCATGATTTAAGATTGTTATGATGAACTCGGGTGTATATAATAAGGGCCTGCTGAATAAAATTCGCTTGTGCTAAATAGTAGTCGGCTGGGCTAAGAAAGGGTACTCTTTGGACTAAAGTGTCATTGCTCCAAATAAAGGTCGGTACTTTTAACATTGCTTCCCATTGTCTTTTCTTATTAGTTCTTGACCCATTACAGTCCTCGTCCCCGAAACGTCCAGGTTTTTTTTTATTTAGTCAATGTACCCGAAACGTCCGTCCCCAAAACGTCCATTTGTTGAACGTTTTTAAACATTTTTTGGACGAAACGTCCATTTTTCGGACATTTTTTGGACGAAACGTTCATTTTTTGTCAAAACAAAAACGTGTTATGGTTGTTTTACTTGGGACGAGGACTATACAGATATCGAAAGCAATTTAAAACACCTAAATAGCACAAATATGTTATAATGAAATTTTTAACGTTAAAAAAGGCCTGATGTACCCGAAACGTCTAGTTTTACCCGAAACGTCCAGTTTTTTTTAAAGAGTTTTGGACGTTTCGGGGAAAAATTGTATTCAACTCAAATTTAATTGTTAAATTCACAAAACCAAACATATAACGCAAACAAATCATAATTACATGAAGTTACAAGACTAAACTTGCCCAATCCCGGGTATTCTTAATAAGGGTAGATTGCTTAATAAGGGTTGGTTCTCAAAATTCACTGTCTAGCACTTAATACGCACACGGTACACCCCCTGTAATACGGCACACCCCCTGTATGCTTATATTCACATGAAAATCTGTGCTCCCGCTCTTCTGTTGCACTCCTGACTGTGACGTACGGCATGCCGCGGCACTGTTGCTTCAAACTTATGAGTCAAGCTGTTTCTAATTATTCCAAGAAGTCTTAAAAGCCGAAATGTTTGTATCGAAAATTCTTTGGATACGTCTATCAGTGAAATATTTGGTCACATAGGACAATTTGTGCAGATCTGCACAATGTGACTCCTGGGAGTTAACTACAAGTAAATCACGCATCAGAAAAACAACACAGAATTTATCTTGCCCGCAATTTTGAAAAAAATCACAAAAACAAATTATTGCCGTATTTTCTCAATATTTCGTCATTGTTTCAAGAATTAATTATATACATTTTAGTACAATTGCCTGCACAAGTCAATAATTGCTCTTGATTACGGAAATAAAATAATATTTTATTTTTTCTTTCCGACTTTAAAATTGATTATTCTAAGTTGGTTTTCACTGTTACTCCATTTGATTAAACTCGACTACTAAAAAATTCGTTTTCATCCGGATCTCTACTAATACTCAGAGTTGTATTTGGGGGGTTAAAATGATAATTCTTTTTTTTGTTTATTTTGATTGATTTTCTTTTCACGGATCGTTTTTTTTTTACATTTTTTGATCATTTTGCTAAAACACCAATTAAAAAGGGGCATACTTAGAGCTAAACAGATATATTGCTATATCATGTTAACTTGAATTTGATTTTAAGCCAACTTTTTGCGCAGTTTGGGTGTGAATGTAAATCGTGAAGGTAAAATCAATTTAAAAAAATGTTCATTTTTTGCGACTCTCGATTTCCTCCTTCAATGATTTTTCTTTAGTGTGCGCGGTCCACTAATTGGCGCCGCATCGAAAGCAGCCTGGAGCGTGACGCAGCTCTCGACCCCCCTCATCGGCCTTTCTATAAAAACACCGGTTACACCAAACACAACCATCCATAATACCGATAAGGTACATTTGCCAAATTTACGAAAAAGAGTTTTCGAGTTTTTTGTTTTTACCAACACCAGAAAAGAAAAGTATATTTAAAAAAATGAAACTTTTTGTGCCAGCAGTTTTTGCCCTTGCCGCCGCCGACGATAAAAAAGTCCCACCACGACACCCGCTCCAGCGCTTGAAAAAGCTTACCTCGTTTGCTGCCGAATGGTGCACCGATAACTTGACCGATAAACAGGCCACCAACTGGGTGCCCAAATTCGAGGCCAACGCCGCCCGTATGGAGCGTCGGTTTGAACTTTGCGGTTATTATGATGACCAATCCGAGCACGGTGGCCCACGAGAGCGACGACAGGCTGATGACGAATCCGACATCGAACGTTACGACCAGGCCAACCCAATGCGCGGTATCCAACAAATCACTCGTGGTTTCTCCAAGTGGGCCCAACGGTACGTTGCCGACTGCAAGGTCCAGCCAGCTCGTCAAGTCGACCGTATGGCAAAATGGTACGGCCAAATGTTGGACAAACTCGCAGCCAACCAAGCCGCATAAGATGCCCAATTTTGATGCAATCACCTCTGCTACTACAATCGGCCCTTGGGTGACTATGATATGAACTTTGATTTATTTTTTTTTAAATTTCGTCCGTCGAGACCATTCCATCAGGAATAGTTTTTTTAGAAAACCCCAATTGATTTAAGCTTAATCCCAATCAAGGTAATCCAAATTTTAGAATTTTTTTTTCAAAAGGAAAATCACCAATATAGTGTTTCTTATCAAAATGGATTTACGCCTTTTTTGTAAAATAAAACGGAGAAGCTGATAATTTTAGAAGACAAAAAAACGGATGTCGCCCATACGAACCAAAATCAAACCATATCTACGTTACGCAAAAAAAATCTTTCTGTACAAAGAACACACAAATGATAACTGATCTCTTTCCGTATTCGTTTGGCGGGAAAATGAATTTACATCAGGCCTGATAGATTTATACATTCATTTTTCTTTCAAAAGACTCGTTTTGTTATTTATTTCATAAATAAAAACTCAAAAAAATCACAAAATTCTCGGACTTCAATAACTGCAGTAAATCTAAGAAGAAATAAAACTGAAAAAAAACAGATTTTTCATTAGGTACATTTTTCATAAGCTCATGATTGTTCATGATTTATCACGATTTTATGATTTTTCATGATTTTATGATTTTTCATGATTTTATGATTTTTCATGATTTTATGATTTTTCATGATTTGATGATTTTTCATGATTTTATGATTTTTCATGATTTGATGATTTTCCATGATTTTATGATGAAATAGTGGGCTTGATCAAGAATTGCTCAAAATTCTTCTGTTTAAATTTTTGAACAATGCATATCGCAAGTTTTATATCTTACCGCTTAGTATAAAACATTCATGAATCTTCGTGTGATTTTGTAAAGTAGCTTATTGGTTGGCATTTTCTGAGAGAAATTTATTGAAACGTTAAGAGTTTCAACTTAAAACGTTTCGTTATTTTTTAAAATATGTTAGCATTTTCAAAAAAACGATAAGTACCAGTTGGGCTAGAAGATATACCATGAAAGATTGTGCAGAACAAAGTCATGCTACGCGAGCTTTTGGGGGCGCTAGAGTGGACTTTTTCACAAATTTTGCAAAAAAAAAAAATTAGTGGACACTGAGTAATTCTTCTCGAGCCGCCAATCATTTTATTCACGATATGCTAATTATCGCTAAATAAATTCCAGGTACAAAAAACGTCGCGTACAATTTTCGTGACATTCTCGATTCATGCATAGACGAGTGTTTCGAAGTACTAAATATATATATTTTTAATTATAACGGAATAGGTTTCGCGAGTTAACAAAAAAAAGTTCAATCAAACTCAAGCTAGCTTGTTGGTTTTGATTTCATCTATCATGGGAGTGGTATAAAATAGACCTATAGGAGCGCGGTTAAAAACAACACCAGCAAAAACCAATGATGAAAACACTATTTAGCTTTTGATTTGTATTGGTTGATTAAAGTGAGTTATTTGAACATTTGGGGTCGTTACGAAACCAATTTTAGAATGTCGCCATCGGAAAAGGAATGATATGTTAAAAAATCATACTTATGTTTCATCCTTTTTTACGATTTTCGTAAAACAGCCATAACTTATTTTTATCCGTTATGTTTTAAAATTCTAATTGCAGCCTTTTTTCTGAAACATTTTCAGCGTTCCCGCCTACGCACTACGCCGCGATTTTTAAATTTTTGTATCTTTATCTGTACTGTTATCTTTCGTTTCAGAGGGAATATTCTAATTTTTAAATATTTTTTCAGATAGTGTGTGTACTTGACGTTCAAGTTCATGACGAGTTAAATCGCCTACATTACCACAACTCGTGAAGCACTTGAGCAATTATCTTCCCTTGAATTGATATTTCGTCCTTTTTTTTGCAAAATTTTGAATATTGCGCATGCGGTGTTTACAATTTTATTTTGAGTTCTAGTACATCACAATGAACAGTGAATTAAAGATAACGGAATTCCGCGGACCCTACGGTGAAATTGTGAAGGTAATGGGCCATTAATAATGGCGTTAAATATAACCGCGCAACTGGCGTAACTATTGAAAAAAACATTCGTCAAAAAATGGCTTATTAGAAAAAGGAGTGTAGTCCATTTGTTCTACCCTAAGCGAAAATTTTAGGGGGTAGAACAAACGGGTTTTTAAATCCATTTGCTCTACCCAGCAGGTAGAACATTTGGACATATAAATTCATTTGTTCTACCCTAATCATGACGAAATTTAAATTGCGGTAAAATTCGAGAATAAGCTGCGAATGACTGTATTTCAAATTAATAAATGTTGTTCATTAAAGTTTTTAAACCTATTTTAGTAATTTTTTCCGAAATTTTTTTTCTTGCAAATTTTTTTTTTCAGCAAATTTCGTTTTATGCAGAACACTGGTCAGAAAAGTTTTTTAACTTAAAGCAATCATTTTTAACTAAAAGCAATCATTTTTAATTTTGTTAAACAATTAACAAAAAAAAAGCGTATAATTTTTCAAATCTTTTTGTTCAACAGGTTATTAGCCTGAGTCACGTTTTCTTTTTGTTTTCAAGTAGGTAGTACTTTTAATCTATTTGCGAAAATCAGCATATTTTAAAATATTATAATTTGATGGATGATCGGCTTCTTGGCCGTCAACGATTAAGCCAATATTTGTTTTTTGAGTTGAGAGATGACCAACTCTGTGAAACAGAAGGTATTGTCATATCATCGACGTGGTAGAGATAATTCAATATGAAGATTTGGGCAATTCTTTGTGTTTCAGCCTTTGCCTCGCGTTTGCCGACCGTTTCTGAGGGTGATGCAAACAACTTCTTAGGGTAAGCTGAGATTTTTTGCACGTCTTATGAAAAACGTTGTTTTAGATTAAATGTAGCGTTAGGTTCAAAGCTCGGCATAATTGAGAAAAAGCTGGCCTGTCGAGCTCAAAAATAAGAAAAAGGGCTGCCCTCTCAAAACCAAAATTGAACATGAGGTCAGCTTGCCTCGGCCACCCAAGCCACAAACTCCCAAAGCCAGTCGAAAAAGTTTTTTTTGGAAAACATATCTCGAATTTTTTTTTTTCGAAAATGCTTATTCGGACCAAATTGCTACCATTTGTGATTTTTCGCTTAAAACGCATTTCGGAGGAAATTGGCGAAAAAGTGTTTATGTGAGAAACTTTTTCGCCAGTTTCGGACGTTAAAACAAGGTCTTAATATAACATTTTAATTGCTGAAATATTGACAAAAAAACTGAAAACTGGCCATTTTGAGACTGATTTGTGCGCTTAACTAAATATATTGTTAAATTGTTTAACAATGTCAAATTGTCGGTTCAATTTATAAGATACAGTCCTCGTCCCTAAAACAAATAACCTCGAACCGGGTAGTTGTCCCCGAAAAGAGTAAGATTTTTTAAATATTTTTTTTATCAAATACTATTGCGTAGCAATAAACGGGTAGGATTTTTTCTGTTTTTACGACGTTTCGGGGACGATTACTGTATGTTGCAAAATCCAAATAATTCTTTTTAGTCGAGCAAAGCGTCAAGCCCAAGCAATCTGCCGCGATGACTGTACCGATGCCTGTTTAGACGAGTGCCAGGAGGAGCACTTGGAGCGTATTTACCATTATGATCCCACGCGCCAAGCCCAAGTCCGTGAATATTTTTTCAAGAAGACCGCTTTTGACAGAAAATAAAACAAAAAAGACGATTATGAAAAATTCTATTTTAGTCTAAATTTTAGTCTGCAGTTGCTGTTCTCTCACTCTTCCATTTCGAATAAAATTGTTAAAAGAACATTCGTTGATTTGGGGGGTTGCCATACATACAGTACTTAGTGTCGACCAAAACGATGACAGATATTTTTTTAAACCAGCAGAGTGTTGAATTTGAGTTTTATTATAATGTGTGAACGAAAGTATTTTATACAAGATGAATAATTTCAGAATGACGGTAATATAGGCTGATCAAAATGAAGCTACAGTAAAAATAACCTATTCAATGAGACTTCTCAACTGACCATACCATTCTACTTAATTAAGTATTTGACAAAAAAAAATACGTAGATAAAACTGGACATACCGTGATAAAAGCTAAAAATTGTGATCGAGTAGTAAAATAACTATTGAATTATCGAGGAAAACTAATCGTTTTTGCGTTAATAATTACGAAAGTTAGGTAAAAAGTTATAAAAAAACAGGGTGCGCCGTTAACAGGTCAAAAAAATTTTCAGATAATGGCCAGTCAAGGGGTAGTCGGTTGCAACCGCATCCTGTGTATATATTACGGTATACTCACTTAAGTATTTAATAAATATGTTTTCCAATTAATCCGCGCGGTGTCCCAAACGAGACGCAAAATATGAGAGCCAACTTTATGTCATATTATGACTTTGAGTCCAATAACATAAAACAGATATAGAAGGGGTCTTTTGCACAATTTCAATTGTATCCACTTATCACTCGAAACTGAAACTGTTTATTAATATTCCAACAGTATTGAATTCATTTGAAATTACAGTAGCTGGCAATGACTCATGCTTTTGTTAATTTTAATCGACCTTTCGTGTCAAAAGAAGTTCGTACATGATAAATATGACTTTGATCAGTGTTATAATATCAGTATAATTTTGTTTAAATAAACGAATTTTATTGAGCGAATTTTATTGACCTAACTAGTCGGTCAAATGGGTTTTTCATCCGAAGGGGCGCCAAAATAAATAAAGTATAAATAAAAGCGTAAGTTCAGGGGCAGGGCCTGGTAAGAAACAGCGCGCTGCAGCGTAATATGGAAGGCATCATAATAAAGTACGAACCCATATGGAATATCATTTTGTTGTTCAGCTGAATACACCTGCTTCCTTATAAGACGATTACAAAGTAAACCTAAAGTGTTTTAATAAGGAAGTATTTGTCAAACAAACAAACCGTCTCTTATTTGGCCCTTGCTATAATATATATTTATATTTTTCATATTCATTTATTACATATTTCATTAAGAACTCCCCTTCTGATAACCGGTAATTTGAGATATTTTTCGTCATAGAACGACAATAACCGGACAATTGTCGATCATTTAAACGAAATGATTTTCAGATTCGGAATCCTTGGCCTCGATTTTGTCTTGAACAAATCAAAAGCGATAATTTAGTCAATACCGTGTGAAAATCGGTCACAACTAAGTTTTTTTTGAGGTTTTTATGGAAAATGGGAAAAAAAGTTTAAATGCTGCTTCGACACTCTGGAACTTTAGCCTCTTACAAGCTCCACTTTGAGCAGCCTACTGGAATAATTTGGTTCATCAGCCGTTGTTCGACTGTAAGTCTTATAAGCATCATGTGTGAAATATTGAAGTCTCGATTGGTTTGTTTGATGAATGCTCAGGCGTCGTGGTGTGTTCAAATGTTCATTTTGGAAGCTCGACGGGTGCAGCGGCGATGGCGGTGGTGGAAATTCTTCCTCTAGAACTCTTGGTGGCTCTCTGAATATACATAAACTAATTATTTAGCATAAAAATCACGATGTTAAATAGCACCGGCTCTTTCAAGTACAGTCCTTGCTCCTTTTTTAGACACTTCTTATCGGACGGTGCGACTTAAATGGACGCTATAGAATCGAAAACGTTCTCAAAAGAGGTAAGGACTGAATTACGTTTTTTTCGGAAAAAAGCCAAAAATGTTTTTCGGAAGAAAAATACCAATTTTTTTTATGGAAAAAAAACAGAACAACGCCGAAAAATATGTTTTTCGCGGAAATTATCCCTAAAATGTTTTCTACAAATACTTTTTCATTAAACTACGGTACTTTTTAATGAAACACCTTTTCTCCCAAGTACTGAGGTGCCTCTTCGAATTGCGAAGGCGAAATGGTACCCGAACAGTACCTCAAGGAAACAAAATGTGTCTATTTATTATGTTGGAATATCCAATTAATAAATTTGGCAAATCAAGATCAAGAATACGTACAGTTTGTCATTGGCGGAACTTGACAGACCAAATTCGCTTGTTGCTTTGGTTGTTTGTAGACTATAAATTTGGCCTTCTGGTTGACTCAAAGAATACTGTGATATTTCTTGTGCATGGAGTAACCCATGTTCAGCTGAATGATGGATACAAGCCGTTTCTGCAGGGGAGCGCTTCAATTGGTACGCGCGATCTTTTGGTACTAAAGCTTCTTTTGGTACTGAAACTTCCTGGCGAGTACCAAAAGAAGCTTTAGAACCAAAAGAAGCTTGGTAGCAAAAGAAACATTGGTACCAAAAGAGTATTAATGGCGGTTAAAATATAATGGAAATCAGGAATTGTTTACAAATTTTCACAAAACCATACTTTGAAACGTTTTTTTCACTATGTTTGTTAAAAATCAAAAAAGTAATAACAAAAAAATTGTGTTGGTTTGAGACACTGTAGGCGTAAGAACCGTAAAATACATTTTTTGACCTTAAAAGTGATTTACCACTTGATCGGGTTAACTTGAGAATAAAGTAAATAATTCAACTACAGTCCAGTTTTTGGTTTTGCGTCGAATGTAATTATTGCAGTATACTGTTCGGATATTTTTAACTTCAAAAAAGGGTTCAGACTACGGATTTTGAAAAATGAAATTCAGATCGACTTCGAAATCCGAAAATTAAAGATACAATTTACAAGTTCGAACAATTGGATCCAAACTAGTATTTTATTTTCCCAATATTGACGTTGTTCAACACTCATCAATTTCGGCTGCATTTTCCAATAAAACCACATAATTATCAAGAGAAACGCCATTGGTACAATCGGAAACAAAACAATTAAATTGGGTACGCATCAGTTAACGGGCATTAATAATGTTGCATTGAGCATATGGTTACTTATAAAAATATTTCTAAGTAAAAAATTAAAACGTTTTGACCAGTAAGAAGGGAAAAACGAATATGATTTACCAAAAAGTCAAAATTTTTCAGGATTTGCGATTGTCTGGTTTCGCCCTGTTATTATGAAGTACTAAGCAACCAATATTGATTGATATTAGTATGAGTAATATTAGTAGTTTAGAGCAGATGTCAGCAGAATTTCTGACCCTACCCTGATTGGACCCGAATTTTTAAACGGTAGGTCCAGTTTTGTTTTTGCCCTGGTCCAGTTTTGTCCAATTTTACTCCAAATCGGGTCCATTAGGTGTGGTTTGGCTCCACTCTATTTTTGTCCTGGTCCACAGTGCTCCTGGAGAACCATACCGGATTCTGGCTTTCAGAAGACCAATTTCGATCATTAAAAAACTAATTCTACGCGGCGGTTTTTTGGATAAGCTTTTCGATTTCCGGTTTTTCCTGTTTTCACTTTTTTTCAATCTATAGTTACCGGAAGTGACCAGAAATGTAAGAACATGAAACAATATGAAGACCGTAACAAAATCAGCCAAATCCATACATAGCAACGTGAGTAATCTTATTTTTTATATTTTCTTAAACCGGTCAAAAAGTCGATCTTAGGGGAAAAATACTCAAATTAAAAAAAAGCTCCAAATACGCTGAAAGTTGGTTCTCCAGGAGCACGGTGTGGTCCACTAGGGTCCAAATTGGTTCCATTAGATCTGGTTTGGGTCCACTTTTTTCACATTTTTTGCCGACCTCTGTTTTAGAGGTATTATTATTAGTACGAATCTGAATTATTGTCCAACTTGAATGTAGAGTTGATTCAGTACCCAACACAAAAAACCAAGTTTGACTTCCCTTCAACGGCATCTGGGCATGAAATGATCACCATGAGAAAAACGATTCGACGTCAAATATGCAATTTAGACTGTCTTATTCTGCCTAGCGTTAATCTTCAATGCAGCTCAGTCCCATTTACAAGTTTAACATGAATTAATAAGTCAAAGTATATTTCTGATCATTCCATTGGTCATCGTTTTTCGCCTAAAATTAATCAAGATTAGAGAAATGTGGAGGCGATGGCGACTTATCTACAATAGTAAGCATACTAAAAATATATACAGGGGTAGTCCGATTCAGGGCTATCCATTTCTGGGTCGCTTTTCAAAAAAGTCCAACTCTGGGACATTTTTTTCCCTAAAAAAAAACAAATTAAAAATCCCATTTTGGGTCGAAAGTCCGATTCTGGGTCCAAACGGGACTTTGAGTGCAAATCGAAGAGCAACTCAGAATTGGATCGTGTCTTATCAAAAACTTAACAGACTCTATGCTATTCTTGAAATACTATTTTGAATGCAAGTTCAAGCGGATGCGGATGCACGAATTCATCAAAAAATCGTTGATACGCAACATGGTAAAATAATAACCCAATTGGCCGGACAACCGCATAGAATGCAGGGTAAGTGGGCAGTGCGTAGGCGTTATAGTGGGAAAGTATTAAAAAACATCTGGCGAATATACGCAGGGTCCCAGATATGTTCTTATGTTCATAAGGCCAATCAACGGTCATTTTAGGCAACTTACGATAATTGTAAACGTACGATAATTTTAGCCAGAAAAAAAAACTTAATGAAATAACGCTTATACTCACCAATTAGTTCTAAAGTTTATCCAAAAAATAATGTATGCTTCAATTTGCAATAATACTACCAGGGCTCGGCACAATTGGCTCACTTTGGCTCGCTCAGCCGAAAATTTTAATGGTAGCGAATTTCAATGGTAGCGAATTTTTAATGGTAGCGAAAATTTTAATGGTAGCGAATTTTTGAGCTAGAACGAGCCAAGCCGAGCCGAGCCAAGAAAAATTTCTTCGCTCAAATCCCGAGCCGAGCCGAGCCAAAAAAAGAGCCAGTTGTGCCGAACCCTGAATACTACTTTATACTTTGAAAACGTATATTTAAACACAAACAATTCGAAATTTGGAGCTCTCCATCTGATTAAAGTTAAAAGATGAGAGCTTACTACGAGAGTCTCAATATTATAATTTTTTCTCTTAAAATAAAGTTCAGTTTCTGAACTCAATTTGTATGTACAGAATTCTTGCACTTGTTAAGTATCTCAGTATACCCGGGTCAACCTCTCAAAAATATTGTCCATTTATCTGACATTTATATGAGTTTTTGCTATATTTGATCGGCTTAAAATGACATAAATGGTGCAATATTTTTTCTAAAATATTATATCGGCTTAATAAGACATGCACTTTTTTATATAATTTATACCGTTTGTAGTCAATATGAATGGTCCGAAAATTGATGACCGAGTTTGTATCGATGAATACACAGAATGTGCCGCTAACCCGCCACCGAAAAATTAAAAAAAAAAACTGGCGGGTTAACAGATTTTTGGCCGATTAATGACTCAATGCGTAGTCGTTGGAGACAAAAAAATATTAGCCATAACCACCAAATTGTTTTAGCCCTTCGACATAAAATTAAAAAGTGGATTGTAGTAAGATAATCCAGTTTTTTCCAAGTTCACCCTGTCATCTGATTAATTTGATTTACAGCCGCCAAATGGGCCATTTTTGTGGCCACGGTTTAAATGCCTTAATTAGTTACGTCAATGGCCAACACAGTTTTTTTTTTTTTGAAAAAAATTTGGTGGTTACGGCTTAATTTTTTTCTCTTAAATAATGTTATATCTGACAAAAAGTTGGTCCATTAAAGTCGCGATTAAACGTGGTCGATTAAGGACGCGTCCTTTATTACAAAGGCTTTGTAGTACCATAAAAGTTGAATTATTGATGACTATTTATATATTTTGCGATTACAGCGGTGTTGAGTGACACTTTCACTAATAAAATTAAAATATACGGACGTATTTTTTCATTAAAAAAATTCTTAAACTTGTTGTCATTATGCCAAAAGAACCCCTTGCAAGGCCTTGTAAGATAATTTAACTTTTTATACGTACCGGTACTATCGAAAACTATCGCATTTCACCGAAAAAAAAACTAATCGGAAATCAACGAAAAGAAATAGAAACGGTGTACATTTCTTGAGTGAACTGTTTTTATATAATATATGATGTTGAATAATATTTATCGCTATGTTTTGCGTTTATTTAGTCCCAAAATGCATTATTAAAAAGCGGAAAATAATTATTCAAAGACAATTATTTTTGGAGTTTGTCGAATTGAGTTTGGGTTGATATGTTGCCATGAACTTCCCCGAAAATCAACTTCGGCTACTTCTTCACGGCACTTTCAACATTCAAACCCCCTACGCTGTTATTTAACACATATTTACAGAAGTCAAAGTACATTGATTGCCATTATACATTTATTATACATTGTACACCACCTGCGGGTTTATCCCGCCACTTTGCCAGCTCGTGTGTTTATCCGGCCTATTATTATTCAAACGTTTTCCTTAATCCACCCACGCATTGCGGGTTCATCCAGCACCGGCGGGTTAATCGCCTAAAAATTTGCCCGGAAAAACCCGATGAGTCATCGGCGATGACGGTTTATTAAACACGACGTTCTTATTATTTTTTTAGAACAAATATTAAGGTTGTACCCAGAGATGTGAAAGTTCTGTTCTGTCGAAGAACCTCAGAACTTCAGAACGAGAACGCTAATAGAACAAAAATATCCATTCATACTTGAGATTTCCAATTATTCATAATATTCTTTATTTATCTGATATTTCGGTATGACGCCATTTTAATAAAATTAATAAAAAATTAATAATTTTTTTTAAGAACAAAAAACATATTAAAACTGTTCTGGACTATTTTTTTCATCACAAACATACCAGCCCTTTATTTATTTTTTTGCTGTATTTAAAAAAACGTTTAAAATGCATTCTGGGCATTTTATTCCATCAAACAAAAGTTGGAGAACCATCACAAAATAGAACGGGCGTTCTGTTCTGTTCTAAAATTTAGAAATAACTTTCACATCTCTGGTTGTACCTAATTACAGCTGTAGTCGAGGACGTCATTGGTCAAAAATAATAAACACTCATTTTAGCAAAATCTCTGAAGAAGTCACAATAGGAGAAGTTTAGAAAAATCGAATTAATCTTAGGGCGGCAAAATATAGACCAATAATAATGTAGTGAAATATTTATACTAAAATTCAACGGACGGCACCCTATCTTAAGACTCAATAAATTTCAACATTTAGCTCTGATTATCTTTATATACATCTATATGAAAAAGAAATAACACTTTATGTGTCTATCTCAGTATTCTATATCCTTAATTTGCAATATTTCTAATTTAGTAAATCAATTTAAATCAGATTTCTAAGCCCCAAACGAAGTAAAATTATAAACCCGTCATTTAGACACAAGTACACCTGTAAATCAAATGTGGCTTATTTCAGAAAAGTGTTGTTCTAAGTACAGTCACCTCTCATATAAAGCACTCGGGTAACCCCACTCGGGCATTTCCCGATTTTATCCGACCTCCTTTTTGGGTTCGGGTATTACCCGACTTTTTTACCCGTTTTTACCCGCGGGTACAACAGTCAGGTCCGGTAAGAAAAAAAATAGAATGTGCCGACCTCTGATAAAAAGGGCTTCTACATTAAGTGCCAATTTCTCATAATAAGGGCCATGTTTTTGTCGTAACATGATTTTTTTCTCATGTAGAATTCACTAATTGTGGGCAATGATATGCCCAAAACGGAAAATCTAATAAGATATGAATACTTGCATGTCTTGAAATTTCGGTATCATTTGCGGGTGCTAAAAGATTTTTAGGAAACTAAGAATACATTCAATTTATATGTCAATTAGCTAAAGGTTAATCATGAATGAGTTTGTGGAAGATATTATTCATCTAATGATGTCTAGTTCTTCAAGTAATGATGTCCCAGTTAGTGAACGCCGACTTTCATCTTTATATCTCAACATTTTTAGGTGATATTGAAAATTAAAGCTTGTACTCAGGTTTGATATTCAAGTTTGACATTGAAAAAAGACATGAACTCGTCGTTGGCATTTTATTGACTTTAAAGATATTTTTCTGTTATTCTCAATTTATATGTTACTTCTGGTTATGTAAACCAACAGTTACAGTGGTGCCCGAATTTTAACTTTATTTATAAGAATAAAAAGCGGTTTAAGGGTGACCGTTAAAGGCGTCCCCAATCTAGTTCGTAAAAATAACAAGACATTTTTAGTAACCAAAGCTATTCTAGGACACTTTTTAGAAATTTCCAAAAAGTGGACGGTTAACCCGGTTCCGGGCGGTTAAGGGCTGGACGGTTAAGGGCATATCCTGTGTAAATATTTTTTGAAATTAAAACAATAAGAATTAAAGAATTAGCGTTTATACACGCGCGTCAGCCTTATATAAAAAGACGAAAAATTGCTATATGCAAATTAAGCGTAGGGTCCCCAAGTAAGGGTAGGTTAGAAAAAACACGAAGCCTACCATTACTTGGCGCTCTCCCTGTATAACCAGGGGTGCATGGTAGAATTGATGGCATTTTCAAAATTTTGCATCTAAAATGATCATTTATGATAATCTTTGATCATTTTGGACAAAAGAAGCTTGTCACTCATTCTATTACGGAAAACACAAAAATAATAAGGTTTTTACATTTTTACAACTTACGGAACGGAGTCAAATTATTTTTACACATCAATTTGTTTGCATAGCTCTCGTATAAGATAAAATAAAGAATAAAAATATATACCGGTTTCTTAAATTCTTTGCGCACAATACCAAGCTGTCCAGGTCTTCATTGAGGACAGTTGAGTATTAATGGATTCCATGAAAGCTATCTATCAGCTAAGCTCCAGTTCATGCTGAAGGTATTAATTTCAAGATGTAATGGATGACAAATTTGGTATTTTACTCAGCTGCTTCCCAATTCTTTTGTATTAAATAAACTAAGATGCATTTGCACCAAATACAAAAAACATGAAGATGCGACTGACAGCTGCAAAATGTTACTTTTGTTGAGTTGAATGGCATATTTTTGAAATATGTCCTGGATACCCTAGAAATAATATACACCACGTACAAATGTGAAGTAGGATAATGAGTCAATATATATTTTTAGTTAGATTAGGGCTTAATCATTAGGCTATTTTAACTCCCAGGGGGAAGTGCGTGTATATAGACACATAACTTGTTCGTGTCGTCGATTTAAGGCATATGGAGGCATATGGATTTAGGGCAAAACGGGTATTGCTGACCCCCCCTCAACTTTTCGAGAAAATTCGATTGGCGGTATTTTTGCGTAGGTGGGATTTTTCAAACAGCTCTCTAGGGAAGTCCAAATAGTCAGATCGACGTAGTTTGACGAGCGCTACAACTTGGCTGTACCATTTTTTTCTCTTGATTTATTTCGAATTATTGTGAATTTTTTAAGTGTGTGTATATAAACACACATGCACGGGCCGGGACGTACGGCGGATAAAAATTTAAAACGGAATTTTATTTTAATCAGTATTGGAAAAGTTGGCCAATGGTCAAATTTTTCCCAACGCAAGCGTTGGTCAACGCTCAAATTTTCCAAACGCAAAACGCAAGCGTTAGCCAATGTTCCAAATTTTCTCAACGCCTAACGCTTGCGTTTGCCAAAGCTCAAATTTTCTAAATTTTTCCAACGCCCAACGAATGCGTTGTGCCTTATAAAATAACTCGGAAGATTACTGGTTGCTTCAATAAAATATTTGTTATAGGTTGTGGAAAAAGTGGAATCATTTAAATTTGGTGAAAATATGCGCCATTATTCTCCTGGGAGCTATACCGCCATAGCGAAAAAATGTTCCTCAAATTTCTCAAAAAGATGCCATATTCAGCGCCCGACAAAACATAATTATCACATGTTTTGTTTTTTACTTACTTCCTTAAAAAAAGCCGTACACTTGAAATTAACGAAGAACAACGTCTACCAATTTCCTCGATGAACTATTTTGAGATTAATAAAATTTGTCTGAACCGATCAATTGGTATTGAACGTTTTTAGGAATTAGACAACTTATAAGTAAATTAAATTAGAAATACGGTTCCTGTCCGCGCTCGGCATAAGTCGACTAAAATACTCACCTGTCTCAAATTGTCCTCAAGTGTTCATTTGAAAAATTTGAAAAAATCAATGCTGCTCCATAGGGTTTACAAACTGATTTAAAAGTTGATAGTAAATTTAAAAGAAAGTGCTCTAAACCAGAGATACAAAAGTTCTGTTTTTTCGCAGAACTTGAAATTTTAAGAACAGAACGCCAATAGAACAAAAGAACGCAAGAACACCGTTCTTGACCATTTTTCGATCATCAGACAGAACAGAACGGCCATTTAGAAAGTTTTTTCTTATTAAAAAATCCCATCACATGCAAAAAATCCTATCACATGAACAGAACGTTCTTTTACCATCACAGAAAAGTTGGAAACCCTCGCAAAATAGAACGAGCGTTCTGTTCAGTTCTGTTCTGTTCAGACTGACAAAGTTAAAAGTGGAAAGGTGAGGCGAATAGACTGTTAACTTCTACGAATTTTGTTAACTTTAGTAGGGTTAACTTTCGTAGACACACGGTGTATACATCACCTGACCCGTTATGTTAACACCCGTTATTTGAAAAACTTTCAAAAATGTAAACGATTTTTGGTATATGATTAACTTCGATTTTTAATAATTTAACCAAACGCCCTATTCAATTATGTTAACAAAATTCCAATATGTTAAGGTTTTTGAGGTTTGATGGTGTTAAAATAACGGGTGATGTGGTGTAGAATAACCACCTGCGCCGTTATGTTTCCGGCCTTTATGTTTCCGATCAGCACCGTCGGTGCCATTATGTTTCCACTCTTTCCAAAAATTTGTTTCCAGTTAATCCGCCTACGCACTGCGCTGTTATGTCTCCACCGGAAATATTTTTGGCCTTGATATTTTCTTCATTAAAAAATTATCAAGAAAATGTATTTTTTGGGGCATTTTATATATAATTTGTCTTTTTGGCAATTCATTCGCGCATTTTTTCGCTTAGAAATTTGAAACATTCTAGAACGGCACCGTAGGAGCTGTTAGATTTCCGTACATACAAATTTCTGATAAATCGCATACGCATTGCGCCATTATGTTCCCGAGGTTGCCTTTATGTTTCCGGTTTTTCGAACAATTTGGTGGAAACATAACGGCGCAGGTGTTTTATAGCTTTTTTTCTGACTTATGTCAAACCCTGGTTTCAACATTTGTAACCTCCAGTAAGGTAGCAATTTATTGAGTTTATTCATGTATGAACAGCATTTTTATTGCGTATTTTGAACATAGAGGTTGAGGAACATATCGACGAGCCTGAAATTGTCGTTTATCCAGTCTAACCCATCGTCTAAGTCATCAATCCGGTTTAACCATGTGTTGAAGTTAAATCTGCAAATATCTATCTCGAATCCGATGCTCCTTGTCCAGCTTTGAAACCGATAAAACTAAAATGCAACTCGTCATTTATGGGCTCGGCTGATTTAATGCGATAATAATCATAAATTATCACAGATAATCATACATATAGATATACATATCAAATCGAAAATTGATTCCTTGGAATGAAAGTAATGCATTGATTAGGTTTGACACGAGAGACAGGCAGACCGGGAAAATATGACAGTTTACTTTTTAACCGATGTCGACTAGTTTTTGCAATTTTTAGACATGAGTAACAATCGCCCATACTACGACACACACGCTTACTACGACGCAAGTACACGGTTTGTTGAAGACAAATTATATCATGATTTATGTGACAGTATATCAAAATGATTTAATTTTGACACTTGCATTGAATTGGCTTATTTTTTGAAAAAATATATGGGGTTTTGAATGCTGTTCGTATGACTGTCAAGGCAATTTTTGCTTTCATCATATTCAATTGCTCTTAGCTCGACAGTCTAAGTTCGAACATACGGTAGATCAAAATTTGACACATTTAGTGTACGTTTGGGTTAAAAATCAGACGATTAACACAAATAAACAAAGAAACTTCTGAAATTATCGAATCCGAATACTCCTCATACTTTATAGAAGCGCTCCTGATCATTTTTTTAACGAAAACTAGTCGTTACGCCGTAACGGTTAGGGAATAAACGCCTCTTAAAGAAGCGCCACTAACGAAAGCATGCACTGTATTGACAGAAAATGTTCTAAACGTAAATACGTGAAAAATTGTCTTAATGTATCCGTATTATGGTACCGAAGTCTTTCGGAGAAAAATTAAAAAAAACTTTCTTACCGAGAAAAAAATTTATAACCGAGACAAAAACTTTAATACCGAGAAAAAAAATTCTTACCGAAAAAAACATTTCTTACCGAGAAAAAAACTTTCTTACCGAGAAAAAACTTTCTTGCCGAGAAAAAACTTTCTTGCCGAGAAAAAACTTTCTTACCGAGCAAATTGCTGATACATTATGTCTGGCTTTCTGAGAAACTGTCAAAAAAAATTTTTGCGAAAACCGCGGTGCCCTTATGGCTAATTACCGGTGATTTAATTGCATAATTTTGTGTTCATTCATGATGTAATTTTGACTCATGTCATCATTGAACACCCACCACGTAAATTTATCTATTAGCGGGGACGCTAATACATATTCTTCATAAATATTATGAATACGGTATACTTCATAATCGTTTTTGGCTTATTTTCAAAAGTTCTTGACGTACCTCATTATATGCGCCGCACAGGTCATCAATAATATCATCAAGTTCTCCAACCGCACCATTTAGGCTTGTTATAAAATTATCGAAAAGTCCGTTTGGTTCAAATAAAACTTCCTGGACCTCGGGCCATTTTGTTTTCAGATCGGTCCACTATGACCAGGTCATAACAGAATACACATACAGATGCTGCTCCCAATAGGTACATTTCTAAAACTCAAAATTCTAGAACTCACTACAGACATATCTTGGATTTGATTTTTCCACATTTGTTTACTACCTTTTTGAGCTCTACAATTTGATTTTCACTTAATTGGCCCTTAGGCTCTTCTGTGACCATTAACACGTTATACATTTTAAGAAAGTACTAAGTTAACTCCCATGGGGAAGTGCATGTTTAGACACGCAACTTGTTTTTCGTCGAGTTAAGGCATATGGAGGGCAAAACGGGTATTACTGACCCCCTCAACTTTTCGAGAAATTTCGATTGACGGTCTTTTTTGCGTAGGTTGGAGATTTCAAACAGCTCTTTAAGGGCGAATTATTGTGAATTTTTAAGTGCGTGTTTATATACACACATTTTCCCTCTACGGGTTCCCAAAAACTCCTTCCCCCTGAGAGTTAAATAGAACATTTTTGGAGAAAACTTATATCGAAAAACACGTTTTTCGAGGAAATCTCAAGGAATTTCAGGTAAAAAAATTATTTCGAAAAATAAGTTTTGCGGCAAAAATTTCGAAAAAAAACATTTTTTTTCCAAAAAAAAGCGGTTCCATCGCGTATATAGATCTATAGTCTATTGTGCAAGATGTGCATTTATCGATGACCGGTTCATTTGCGACTCCGTTAATGACATTCCATGATTCTGTCAGATTATCTCGTGTTGTGCTTATTGCGTCGCTGACCTCATTGTACAGGTCAATTCCACGTACAATAGTTAGAGCCAGTGTATTTGCTTGATCAAAAACTGCTCTTCGTTCGCGCGACAATTCTGAATCTTTATTTCGGATCATTTTTACACATTTTGCCCATATAACTAATCTTGTTTAACGCTAGTGGGTTAATAATTCATAAATCAGACTATAAAACCCCATCATCATCATTTTTTTATATTTTTTTTCCGGAATCACTAGACATGGACTGCCGCTTCAGTTTCCCGACACCGTGAAATTGGGGGTTGGTAGATTAAATCATACCTGGCTGGGTTCGACTCACCGGAGAAAAAAACAAAATTATTAACGGTAATGGGCCGAGCCGATCCAAGGTAACTTTGCGTGAGCCCGAGCCGAACCGCACCAAACTGCCAAAAGCATAAGGGAACGGAGCCAAAAAGTTGTTATGACTGAAAAGCCGACCAAAAAAAGGGTGAAGGGTAGTTTCGCGACCATTTATGGTCGCGAAA
>SCLG01000020.1:701819-714522 GCA_004367875.1 Oikopleura albicans
TCACCGTCTGCGCGCTACACATGTCCGGCTAGGCGCGCACCGTTTAGTTCCGTCCACGGCATGATTTGATGTGTGTCAAATATTTTTTCTGCCATCAAACCAAGCACCATGTGTTAACCTTGTTTTGGTCAAAATCTTAGTTTAAAATCACCTACCGTTTGGCTAAAAAATACAAAAGAACAAAAAAAAACACTGATAAAATGAAGGCTTAATTATAATGCCGCTTTCAACCTCAATGTATTTTGTAAAAATAACAATTCAAATAATAAATCATTAAAGGATACTTCTAGTTTGTTACAGAAAAAAAATCAAGTAAAAAAAGTAAACCGTTTGCTTTTGAGAGCGTTGTAAAGTCATTTATTCAATTTGGCATACGCTGTACGGGGACGGGGTGCGTCTTTTCGCATACGGGGACGAGTTAAAAGTACTTGTACTTGGAGTACACATATTTTAACTCGATGAAATAACAATCCCTTCCTGCGTCTACGTATAAACTTGCAGCGCTTATACACCCGAGTAAAAAAATGCAAAATCTCATGTGTTTCAATAACTTTAATAAAAATAGTTTTTTTTTACGTAGGAATGATAGTCTTAAAATATATTGGATTTTGTTTGAATCTCGTAACAAAAGTCTCATAGTTGTCTTAGAGATGCTAAAACAATCAGAACTACGTTAATGTTGAATTCAACAATTGTCAATTGTTTCGCTTTGGATTAATAAGAACGACGATCTTTCTACTAATTTAATAGTTTCTGTATTACAGTCCTAGCTTTCAATACGGACGAGTTTGATTTTCGAAAAAAAAATGTCCAAATTGTCATAAAGTGTCCATTTTTGACTGTGTTGAGGAGATTTTTTCATGAAAAAGCGTCCGTATTGGGAACAAGCGTCCGTATTGAGTGCGTCCGTATTGAGAATAAGGTATGCAATTTTGTCAATATTAGAGGTCACCGACTGTATGAGTCATACAGGCCTAAATATGTCAAGATATGTAATTTTGGCACCAAAGGTGAATTTTATGGAAATGTTGCTCACAGCGCGTGAATCATAGGACACTATGACTCATACAGTTGGTGACGTAAATATTGACAAAATCGCATACCGTGACAATTTTCTCAACATTTATGAGTTAAAATGTAGATTAACATGTTGTGGTGTTCTAAGTTAGAACTTCTAACTGTACACTCTCTTTAAATATAATATATTTTATGTCAATAATTGACAACTTGTATATCATACTAAACTTGTCAAAATGAGGCAGAAGCAATATGCTAGTAGCAAGCAATTGAAATTATTCAAAATCGTGAAAACCAGTTTCACATCTATCAATCAGTCGGTTTTTGAGACAGAAATTATGTCGGACATAAATTATAGGTAGGTGAAAAGTTTCATGTTAATTTTTTACTTTTATTATCAATAAGTGATTGGTCAAAATTGGTAAAACCGTTTGTTGGAAAATCTTCCTATAGCCTCTAGATGACTTTGGAGAGAAACAAAAAACAAAACACTAATATCACAGTCGTTTTCCTTGATGTCTCTGTGCAGCCTCTGTGCGTAATTCCAACAAAATTGGAAAACCGGACATTTCAACCCGTTTTTTATCGGACTACCGGTTACCCGAATTGGCTTGCTATTGCATTTTTAAATTGAAGGGGGTCAGCAATAACCGTTTCACAAAAATGGGCCCCTTTACACCTTAAATTGGTGTAAAAAAGCCCTTTTGGACTAAAAGGCGCGGGGTTCCCCTGGGAGTTAAAATGAAGAACTCATAGATTTGTTACCCTAAATCCAAACCTTTGAAGTTGTTAAGAACACAACGACTAGTTATTTATGATTTCACGCTATATTGAATTTATGGCATGTTAAAAGTTATTAATTCTTGGGCAGGGGGGTGGACCATAGGCCGTTTAAAAATGACCACAACCGACCACAAATCGAAGGCCTTTTACATAAGATTCGCCATCTAATTTTAGTCTTCCATGTCAAAATTCCCGATGACGATGATGGAGGTCAATTATGACCGCCGAATTACCGGTTAAATATCGATTTTCCGGAATTTTCCGGAATATCGGGCTTTTGATCTATTTTTCATTTATCGCATCGGTCGCGTTAGGTTTTTAACCTTATAGGAATTATATTTACGGTCAAGGTGGAACAAGTCAAATTTGCCCCAATTTCACATGGTCCACCCCCCAGTAGTTATACGTATATTTTTGTAATTTTGAAGAAACGAGGTGTGTCCAAGGTTAGCTTCCCAAGGCTCTTGCCTTTAATTAAGTTTTTAATGCCCTAAGTAACTTGCATGGGTCCTGCCTGTCAATATCGTCTGTTTCGTAAAGCGTTTAATCTGTGCGTTAAATCACCAAAAAAAAATATACTGAAAATAAATTAAATATTTTCTTATCCAGATAATATTTTGGACGCACAATGCACTACATTGACTTTGGTTACATTCCTATAGAGTTTACCCCGAGGTATTCATAGTTATCGAAAACCAGTTTCAACAAACCAGCTCTCAGGTAATAAAAATCTATGACCATTCAAAATGGGCCATTTTAAATGGCCCATTTTATTTAGGTTAACTCGCAGGGGAAAGTAAGTGCATATATACACACGACTTGGTTTTTTGTCAATTTAAGGCACAAGGAGGCTCCGTAGGGCAGAATTGGTATTGCTGACCCCCCTCAACTTTTCGAGAAAATTCTATCGGCGCTATTTTTTGCGTAGGTTGGACAATTCAAACAGCTCTCTAGGGAGCCTTGGTTGCCCAAATCAATTTCTTAATAGGCAGATCGACGTAGTTTGACGAGCTCTACAAGTTGGCTTTAACAGTTTTACCAGAATTATTCCAAATTCTTTTGAAGTTTTAAGTGTGTGCATACGTGCACACAATTTCCCCCTACGGGTTATCAGAAAGTCCTTTCCCCCTGAGAGCTAAATTAGGGTCACATAATGCGACTCACATTGTGACAATTCTTTATTCAGGCTCTTTTTCATCGGTGTTTTTTTTTATCAATTTCGACGTTTACTAAATTATACACACCACCAGACCTGTTACCTTATAACCATATATCATTGATCTATCATAGCATTTTTTGAGCATTTTTACTGGTACGATACCTGATAAAAAAGTGTATTTAGAATTTGGCTCTCGTTTAACACTATAAACTTATTAATTGTCAGTTGAAATAACATAAAATAGTAATCTTACTACGATTAAGGAATATTCATTTTTTGGTTTGAAAGGTCTGTGAAAGAGGTCGGATATGATTGATGGAAATCAAAGGGCGTAGGTTCGATAATACGTTTCAATACTGTTAAGCCTCCTCCATCTAATTTCATTATTCTATTTTCGTATAACAATGATGGTCCAATTAAACAAATTGTTATAGTCAAGTTGTAGAACTCGTCTAACTAAGTCGAAATAATAATTTGAAAGATATTTTGGCAAACCTTGAGTCGCTACAGAGCTCTTTGAAAGTGGCAACCTACGCAAAATATCGACTTTCCGCCTGACCACTTCTACCACCTACGCCTTTATTCAAATGACTAGCAAATAATCGCAAATGAAAGCTGAACGTCTCAACTCGTAGATAAGGATCGGAGGTCACGGTCGGAGGTCAAGGTCAAGTACTACAGAGCACTTATTTTTACGGTCAAATTTTGGAGGAATTTTGTACATACACCACCTGTCTACGTAACTTAACAAAACTTTTCGAAAAAAAAGGTGTTAAGTTACGTCAATTTTGTTAAGTTACGTGATTCTTGTTAAGTTAAGGGGCGTTAAGTTACGTAGACAGACGGTGTACATAATACCTTTTTAATAGATTTAACCATTTTCCTATTTCTATCAAATGTCAATGTGATATCTTTTTTATCTCATTAGATTCGTATGTCAATATCCTATTTATTATAGTTTAAAATAAATCACAAAGAAAAAAAATGTTTCTTTGCCAGGGACATATGCAAGTAACAGGCACATATGCAATTGACAACGACAAAGCTACTGCTGCGTTATTTTTCCGAGACAAGATAAAATCATATTCTACTTTCTTGTATATAAATTGATCAAAAAAATAATTTAATGAATGTTGAAGTTATTACCAGTTTTTACTACAAGTTGAAGTGAGTATAAAATATGTTCAAATACATGTTATTAGATGATTATTATCGAACAAGAATCCGTTCACAGGTGATGCTTTTCCATACCATATAACAATGGTATAAATTAGAGCTGAAAATGTATCATCCATATTAGGTCGAATTACGCCTTATAAGGGCTTGCATGATTTTATGAAGATCCGGCAGGTCATGGGCCATGAGTCATGGCACAAAGTGATCCTGAACAGTAAGACCAGTGTTAGAAAAGTTGGACCTTTCAAAATTATGATGGGTGAAAATTTTAGCGTTGAATTAAAAAAAATATAAGTAAGTTCAAAATAAAGTTGTTGGAATTGTTCGAGTTGTATACGACTAGTGTCCACAAATTAACTATTCGGAAATATATCTCAGTGTCTTTGTCTAAGTACTAAACAATTTTGTACTAAACACTTTTGGTGTCAGAAGTGGGATTCGAACCAACGCCTCCAAATGGATTATGCATTTCGTTTTACAAATTTACATACTTTATTATTTAAAAGCAAATTGATCATTATGAAAAAAGTTAGACGACTACGTAAGGTCAAATGCATTTGAGAGAACGTATATTAAGGTACTTTAAGATTTAATAGAAGGTCAATAATGGTTAATCACAAAAGGGATTCTATTATCTTTCTGGTCATACTTAAAAAAATCTTTTCTGACTTTTAAAGTCCTGAACTTTTCAGCGAGTTTTCAGATTAAAAGCTTGAAAATTGAACGAACCGAAGTGATTTCGAAGGTCATATAACTTCTATATGTTGCTTCGGGTCGAATTGGGAGAAAATTAAACTCATGACTTTGGTTGTCCTAATCCATATATTCCAATATATACTTTTAGTATCCTGGCACCTTTGAGATGCAAGATGTAATTCTTTATATTTCAAAAAATCATCCATATTCGAACATTATTCCCGACTAGCGTTACATTACATGTATTTAAAAATGCAGTATCTGGTATTGTATTAGGTTAATCAACGATTAGGTCGCTCACCAGTTAAAAGGCCATACGAAATCGGCTTACTCAATTTGTTATCTCGAAACGATTTTGCGAAAAAAAAAAAATGTCTTCTCTAAAAGTTAATTTTGTTTCTGTCGACCAACAGGATATGGCCGATTATTTATACTAGTTTGGGCACTTTTTCCGATACTAACGGCGAGTAACTATATATTCTAGTATAATGAACGATTGCTATGATTCATATGATGACTACAGTAGTACATACGATTCTCAGACGCTTTACGGAAAGAGGATTAAACGAATACTTACAAAGAGAATAACATATTTTTGATATATAAGGACACCAAATGGATATTTTCCATGTGAAGCGCTTACTCCACTTTTTGGTCATCGTGCAAACTTTTCGATATAAATGTTTGAACCCGAGATGAAAAACTTCTGTTCTTTCGCAGAACTTGGAAATATCATAACCAGGCTATAACGAGTCATCTGGTGTATAAGAGAAGAACAAACAAGAATTGGACGAGTCAATTTTTCGGAAAAAAAAAATGTTAATACAGTTTTGTTCAGCCCATTTTTGCCCAAGTTCACCTTGTCACGTGATAATTGGGGTTAAAGGTACGGTTTTGGGCCAAACGCGGACCAGCATATCGAGGGATGAAGTTTTTTTTCCCATTTTTTCGATTATCGGGTTTATCAAAAGAAAATCTCGGTTCCTTTTTCTGATTTTTGCCGTCCGGTCTCCAGAACTCTCAGGGCAGAATCGCATCGGAAATCTTTTTTCGAAAAATTGACTCGTCCAATTCTTATTTTTTCTTCTCTAACATAAACCGTTTTTGTTTATTATTTCTGGCGTTTGAAAAAAATCCTCTTTAAAAGAAAATATTAGAGATGGCATTTGTGAAGATAATATGACAATTGTACAGGTACGGTAAATATTTTTATGTTCGGACTCCTAAGCACCAGGAGGCTAGAAGTGAATAAATCGAAGTCTGTGTTTAACAGATACTCTATAATGTGGCTAACCGTGGAAACCGGCAACTGCGCTAGAGTTACATACCCCCTGCGTCGTTATTTTGCAACTTTAGAATGACAAAAAACAGGCAAGATAACAAAGCGAACGGTAATCTGTAAGATACCGGAGGGAACGGGAACATCAGCAAGATAATGAGTGAGAACATAACTGCGCAGGGGGGTTATGTGAAAATGATTATAACAAACATCTAAATTTTAGCACCTGGATATGCTATGTTATTCTCATTATGGCGATTCTGGCAATCTACGGAATAAAATAATTATGGGTGAGCTAATTTTCTCTTTCATGTCTTTCACTGTTTTTTTTTTTGGAAGAATAAGAGTAAAAATTTTGACGTAAAATTACAAATTTGATTGTAATGAGCTAATCCAGTTTTGGGTCAAGTTCACCCTGTCACATGATAATGTAAGGTAAAATATATTATGGCCATTACAATAAACTTAAGGCCTCCAAATGGGCCATTCATTTGTCCACGTTTTAAAGTGTCTTAATTAATTGATTTAATTTTTTATTGCTTTGTATGTTATTCTACTGAGGGATTTTTGAAAACTGAGCCATAACTGGATTAGCTCACTACTTTTTTTTAATTTTACGTCGAATGGCCAAATTTCTTTTATTGGAAAACATCATGGCCCATGAATCATGGCATATTTTTTCTCTTAGTCTTCAAAAAAGATACCTTCTTCATTCTAAGTAAATTATTTAAAGATTTTTTGCGGAATAAATTTCGCGTGATTTTAAATGCGTTTTTATCCGTGTGTGGAGCCGTATTTTTCGTGTGCTGTGGTTATTTGGGTATTCTAAAATTCCGCCGAAGCCGCCACGCCAACCGAAAATTGACGTCCTCGAGAAGACAAAGTCGGGCAATTAATGGGACATTGAAAGAACATCAAGGACCACCCAATGGTTTAGTAATGGTTTAATAAAATGAAACAATGTTGATATTTTACTGTGACTGTTTGCGGTTAACCGCGGTTTTATGTGTTAATTCTAATACTGAAAATATATGAACTTTTAAAATATTAAATCACTTCGATTATTGTGGTTCAATTTATCGTATTTTTGTGGTTTTCTGACGAGCTTAACTCCTAGGGGCCAAATTTGCACAAATTGCCTTAAATCGACCGGAAATGCCAGTAAACCCGGCTTAATAAAAAATTGCTGTAACACGGGTCTAGTCAAACGTCAAGAGAAAAATATAAAACATAAAAGGGAACTGATTTTTTTGTAAAAATTCCGACTTAAATTAGAGTTAATATGTCCGGAAGGGCGTTTTGTGCAAAATCACTATCAAAGCCATTTTATGCGACTTCAAATGGCTTCATTGTACCAAGGGGTTAACAGTTGAATGAATTTCCATGCTTTTTTTCTTAATTTATCAATTTAGACAACTTTGTGTGAGTTTTTTTGTTTGGTTTTTGTGTTTATATTTAAGTTTTATGCAACAAAACTCCCATTTGTTTAGAATAGTACAATTATCAAAATCGAAAATGACGATTTGATAATGCAATGTGTTATACAGTTGAATAATTGTATTATTACAGTCGATTTTTTCGTTGACATGCGATTTCTGTATCAAGCCTGTAAGCTGGTCGAAAAAAAAATTGTTTGAATTGTTAACACAATCAAAGAAGTAAGCTTAACTCGCAGGGGGAAGTGTGTGCATATATGCACACGACTTGGTTTTTTGTCGATCTAAGGCATAAGGAGGCCCCTTAGGGCATAATTGGTATTGCTGACCCCCCTCAACTTTTCGAGAAAATTCCATTGGCGGTATTTTTTTGCGTAGGTTGGATATTTCAAACAGCTCTCTAAGGGGCCTTGGTGGCCCAAATCAATTTTTTAATAGTCAGATCGACGTAGTTTGACCAGCTCTGCAACTTTGAGTGTAGTTCATACGTGCACACAATTTTCCCCTACGGGTTATCCGAAAGTCTTTCCCCCTGAGAGTTAATATCAATTAGCGTCGTGCTTTGAAATTGGTTCGAAACTAAAATCGCATGGATGAAAACTTTTTTTCGAGTGAACCAGGTTCTCAATGAACGGCATGGAATATTTTATATTATTCAGAAAATAAATTTTTTCCGTTTTTCGGTTCCTCCATTGGCTGTTTCTTTTGCTACTTTACCTCTAACGGGAATTAAACCATCAAAAATAAAAGAAAAATAATAAAAATCTCATTTTCACCAGCTTTCCTGATAAAATTTTCTTTATTATCGCAAGGCAGATACTGAGCTGGTCGATCGCCCAACACACATTCGTCCGGCCATTCCAATGCCAAAAGCATGTAAGATGAAAGAGGCAAAACCACAGACAAATGTCGTAAATGGGTAAAACCACCATTCCAAACGCACGATGTCTTTAACCGACTCCCGAACACTCACGTCTTGAATGTCATTGATCGCATCTCCATCTGCAAAAAAATTCTTATTAAAGGTGACAATAATCCGTGGGCGGAATTTCTCGCAAAAAACGTTTTTCCAGAAATTTCCCGAAATCCTTTTCTCACAGAAACGTTTCCCCGATAAACCCCCTTCTTTGAGAATTTCTTTTCTTTTAATGTCATTTTCTTTGACAAACGTCTCCCCCCCAAAAAAAACATTTTTTGTACTTTATCCGAAAAACCTATTCATCGAAAAGCCTTTTTGGAATTTTGCCCGAAAAAACATTTTTTGTACTTTGTCCTAAAAATTTATTCTTCGAAAATCTATTTTCGAACTTCACCCGACAAAAATCATTTTTGGAACTTTCCCCGAAAAAAATCATTTTTTCTACTTTCTCCGAAAAAACATTTTTTGAACTTTCCCCAAAAAACTTTTTCTCGAAATATCGCGTAGAAAAAATACAGGGGTCGCCTAATAAGCCAATGGCCCATGTAGGCTATAGGTAATGAAAAAAGATGAAATTCATAGAATGATTTATTTGATGCGCCATTTTTTGTTTGACTTCCAATTAGGGTGTCCGCGTATTCTGGTATTGATTTAAGGCCAAAGAGCGGACACCCTACTTCCAATACCAACAGATATTAATCAATTAACTCACAAATACAGTAGTCAACATCCCGATCCAATCCGATTTTGTTTGCAAAGAAAAGGATTCTCATAATTTCAGCTGCGATTTCGCAAACCATAGCCAGAGCCAGCAAACCTACATTTGATTTATATTAACCGTGATAAAATGATAATAAATTTCTATTAATAATATTTTACCAATTGTAACTGAAGTGAAAGTTTTCCTTCGACTTGAAGTTGTTGCGCCTGCTTTCGATGGTTCGACAACCCAAAGGACAATAAGAACAACCAGGGTGCAAACTAAGGCAATAGCGTCCATGGCGACCTAAAGTATTGTTATGTTTTTCTGACATTTTTCTTTTTGAATTTCTTTCTTTATAACTAGGGTGTCTCACGGCGGAGTCCATTTTTTACCAGGACGAGTTACGAACTCGAATCAAAAAGGAAAAACAACTTCAACTCATACTGATTTTTTTTGAAAAAAAATGAAGTTCATTTATGCACGGGGTCATGGGTAAAATGNAACACTCACGTCTTGAATGTCATTGATCGCATCTCCATCTGCAAAAAAATTCTTATTAAAGGTGACAATAAGGGTGACAATAAAGGTGACGGATTTTCTCGCAAAAAACGTTTTTCCAGAAATTTCCCGAAATCCTTTTCTCACAGAAACGTTTCCCCGATAAACCCCCTTCTTTGAGAATTTCTTTTCTTTTAATGTCATTTTCTTTGACAAACGTCTCCCCCCCAAAAAAACATTTTTTGTACTTTATCCGAAAAACCTATTCTTCGAAAAGCCTTTTTGGAATTTTGCCCGAAAAAACATTTTTTGTACTTTGTCCTAAAAATTATTCTTCGAAAATCTATTTTCGAACTTCACCCGACAAAAATAATTTTTGGAACTTTCCCCGAAAAAATCATTTTTTCTACTTTCTCCGAAAAAACATTTTTTGAACTTTCCCCAAAAAACTTTTTTCTCGAAATATCGCGTAGAAAAAATACAGGGGATCGCCTAACAAGCCAATGGCCCATGTAGGCTATAGGTAATGAAAAAAGATGAAATTCATAGAATGATTTATTTGATGCGCCATTTTTTGTTTGACTTCCAATTAGGGTGTCCGCGTATTCTGGTATTGATTTAAGGCCAAAGAGCGGACACCCTACTTCCAATACCAAAAGATATAAATCAATTAACTCACAAATACAGTAGTCAACATCCCGATCCAATCCGATTTTGTTTGCAAAGAAAAGGATTCTCATAATTTCAGCTGCGATTTCGCAAACCATAGCCAGAGCCAGCAAACCTAAATTTGATTTATATTAACCGTGATAAAATAATAATAAATTTCTATTATTAATATTTTACCAATTGTAACTGAAGTGAAAGTTTTCCTTCGACTTGAAGTTGTTGCGCCTGCTTTTGATGGTTCGACAACCCAAAGGACAATAAGAACAACCAGGGTGCAAACTAAGGCAATAGCGTCCATGGCAACCTTAAGTATTGTCATGTTTTTCTGACATTTTTCTTTTTGAATTTCTTTCTTTATAACATAACTTCCTAGCTTTTTTGCACGTAATTATAAATTTTGTAGAGTTTTTCGTTCCGCTTAGAGAAAATAATAATACAAAAAAAAAACTAGCCATTTAGCCATTTGAGGGCCCTTAATCAAACTAATCACGTGACAGGGTGAACTTGAGCCAAAACTGGATTAGCGCACTAAAATCCACTTTCTAATTTTACGTCGAATGGCCGTATTACTTTTTTTTGGAAAAAATTGGGGTTATTGCCATAACTTATGGCTTATTTTTGTTTCTTTTACGCCTGTGCGGCTATTTTTTTAATTTTACATTCTGCCTTCAGTTCACTTTAAAACTGCGTAGGTGGTGTACTTATATTTGGCACAGTTGTCTAGCTGAAAAGATTACTAACAGTATTAATAATATTATTACTGGTAGAATCTACCAGGTAGATATGAAAGAAGTGGGCAAATCGAAAGTTTGTCGAAAAAAATGAACTCTTCAACTTTCTTTTGCACCTATTTTCGACTCATTTGGATGTTCCACCTACAAAATTACTAGTCTAAAAAAGTTTTTTGCGTAGGTTGGAGATTTCAAACAGCTTTCTAAGGGGCCCTGTTGGCCTAAAGGAATTTTCAAATAGTCAGATCGATCTAGTTTGACAAGCTCCACAACTTGGTTTTGCACGTTTTTCGAATTTTTTTCGATTTGTCCACTTCTTTCATATCTATCACTATATACAGGTATATCTAGAGACCTTTATTTGACTTTTTTGACAAAAAAAAATCAAAATATATCTTTATATAGTATATGTACATATTTTTTGATTTAAATTTTCTTCTTAAAAGAACATGCCGTCGGCAATCAGGAGAAAAATATTTTTAGTTTTGATATTTTTAGCATTACTTTTCAATTATCCAGTATTTTCGGCTGATTGTCAAAGATCCAGGAATAATCATACATGCTTTTTTTAACTATTAGCAATTAAATTGTTAATAAATGAACAATATCAAATGAACTTTTATGACAAACGACGTCCATAAATAAGACACAACAGTTTTACTACACAATTTGTGTTCACATTGGAAATGGAAAACTAATGTCTAGTTATGCGAATAACAATTTTCCTCTTTTTCAAACCGTTTTATTCGACCATAATTAATGAAGATATAAAGTTATGTAACCGTACTTACCCAACCGCCGGCCCAACTTGTCAAAGTCGAAAAATCACAGGTATCTCTCGGGGAATAATCGTCAGAAAATGCCATGTCGTGGTCAAAAATAGCTTTGACGTGGCCGTCATATCCCAAACACACAGTTGTAACTAAAAAAACGATATTATAATTTATAAGGTAAAAACATGCGTAAATAAGATAACATGATAAACATCGCGTAACCATTTGAAATAACCCCATTTAAAATAACAGTTTGAATTTGTATTAACAATTTGCATTTGACATAACACTTTTAGGCGAATTTTTTCTAGGGTTCACGCCTACGCACTAATTGAAAACCCTCTGTAAACCCCTATTCCGAATCCGAGTCCCGTCAAAATGCAATACACAGGGTGCGCACTTATCTTGCGAACTTGGTCCTTGAAAAGTCGCAAGATAAGCGTTTTTTCGCAAGATAACTGCTCAGTGTATATCATATAAATATTATAAATCCCAAAAAATAAAAATCTGAAAAGTCGCAAGATAAGCGTACGAGCGGCAATTTTCGCAAGATAACTGCTCGCAAGATAACTGCGCACCCTGTGTACATATTCGAATTATACGCACAAAAATAGACCAGACCGCTAATTGTTAGTAAATTGGCTCGTGTACAGGGAAGTTGTTACTTTAAAAATGGGCTATGCGGACAGCCTACGCACTACTCATTTTAAATAACAATTTGCAGTTGAGAAATGATTAGATGGCGTGATTGATGCAATCTTATTTTTTTTCAAATTCTTTTCAAATTTTGTGTTGAAAACTATCTAGCCAAATAATACTAAAAGTAACTAAAAGAAAAAAGTGACATAAAAATTGACACCGAAA
>SCLG01000020.1:727979-738167 GCA_004367875.1 Oikopleura albicans
AAACATGTCTGATTATTCCGGAAAAGTCACAGTTATTGTGAATGTCGCGTCTGAATGAGGACTCGCTAGAATGCATTACCCACAGTTAGGGCTGAAGAGAGAGTACGTTTTTGCGACGTTTTGACAAAAAGCTTTTTTTTGCAAAAATAATGTCTTACTTTACGGTTTGTATTTTTTAAGTTGGGTTTATTCGCCTAGGTTCTTGAATAGAATGCAACTAATAATTTATGGAGGATTTCGCCAAACATATTTTCTTATAGCAGGGGGTCGCGATAAAATTTGGACGTAATATTCTCAATAAAAAAAGTGACACAATTTGTGATTCTATTTGAATTGTGTGTCAAGAGAAGCTATCCAGTTGCAACCAGCCAATCAGCGCCGCCTCTCATCTAACCGCTTAGCCAATTATCACCCGCCTCTTGCTTGGCATTTTTTTCAAATTGAGCTAGCCTCCTCATACTAGATGTGGTGGGGGAAATGAGAATATTTTTTGTCGAGAATATTACGTCCAAATTTGAGCCGAGCCAAATTGTACTTTTGGGCTCTGAGGGAGCCAAAGCGAGCCAATTGTGCCGAGTCCTGATCGCGACCCCCTGTTACCATGAACATTACACAAAAATCTAGAGAAAAAAAAAAATAAGTCATGACCACCAAATTTTTTCGGAAAAAACTGTTTTGGCCAAAATGTTCGTCTCGAAAATTTAGATTTTAATATTGTTGGCAAATCACACATAAAAATGACCAATTTCGAGGCCTTCAATCAAATTTATCACGTGACTCGTTGAAGTTGGCCTGGATTTCCCAAAAATATTAAGATCTAACTTTTCGAGACGAACATTTTGGCCAAAATAGTTTTCATCGAAAAAATTTCGTGGTCATGGCTTATTTTTTTTTTTCTCTAAAACATTTATAACAAAAACCCCATAAATTATGGGCCATAATGTATGAAATATTTCCAGATTTTCTTTCTATTGAAGGGTCCCGCGTCAATTGTTTCAAATAACCGTAGGCACCGTGTTCTTTCGAATAATTTCTTCGAAAAAATTGTCTTCGGAAAATCTTATTCAGGAAAGAGAACGCGGTGACGTATCCATACACTATATACAGGGGTTCTCACATCAAGGGAAAGTTTGCTAGTTTTGACTGAAGTCCACTTTTGTCCTATAACTTGAAGTTTGTCCCTTAATTTGAGTTCTTTTTTACTTTTTTCGAAAAAATCCGCCCTCAATTTGAATATTGTATATGTCAGCCCTATAAACAGCTACAATCGTTCTATGAAAAATACAACAGCCAAGGTCTCGAAGTAGTTGCTTTTCCATGCAACCAATTCAAAAGTCAAGAACCTGGGAGCAATGCTGAAATAAAGGCATACGTTCAATCAAAATTTGGAATAACTTTTCAAATGATGTCAAAAATCAACGTAAACGGTAACGAAGCTCACCCAATATATAAGTGGATGAAGTCAACAAAAGTGGGCGCGGGCCGAAGCATTAGTTGGAACTATACGAACTTCATTATCGATAGATGTGGCATGGTCCGAAAACGGCATGAACCACTGGTGGTACCCAATTTGTGGGAAAATGAAATTGTCGAGCTTTTAAACGAAACCCCAAACTGTTTGTAAAGTCCGCGCCATCGTAGATTTCGGGTGAGTTCGATACGGCGGTTTTTAGCCCGGTTACATTAAATTGCCGGTTTCAATTTTTATGGTCATCATATTTTCTCATTTCCGGTCACCGGGAAATGGACACTGTAACGGGCCAATAAACCGCCATATCGAACTTACCGCGTTTATTTTATTTTTTGAATGTTAACTCTTAGGGGGAAGTCCGTGTATATAGACACAAAACTTGTTTTTTCGTCGATTTAAGGCATATGGAGGCCCCGTAGGGCAAAACGGGTTTTCCAGAAAATTTGATTGGCGGTTTTTTGCGTCGGTTGGAGATTTCAAACAACTCTCTAGGGGGCCCTGGTGGCCCAAATCAATTTCTGAATAGTCAGATCGACGTGGTTTGACGAGCTCTACAACTTGGCTTTACCAGTTTTTTTGAATTATTGTGAATTTTTTAAGTCTGTGTATATAAACACGGATTTGCCCTCTACGGGTTCCCAAAAACTCCTTCCCCCTGAGAGTTAAAAAATCCTATTCTTGGTCAAATTAAGGTAAATTACCACACCGTTTGAATGGTATTTAACTGTGACTATTTCAATTATTTTCATGCCAAATATATACAGGAGGTGACACGATTAAATTGCGCCGTGACCTACAGTAAAAGAAAAGTATTTTTAGTCCACAAAACATTTCGTAGCTGTATGTTAAAAGGTCTAAAAATTATTTTTGTTTTTGTATCGGTCGTGCCGCATTCGATGTACTGAATGAATCATGATCATAAAAGCTGATAAAGACTGATCATTGATGAAATGTGATTTTATGCGGCGCGACGAAGCCAAAACTACTGTAGAAAAGAAATGACCACTGCAGCTATTGCCCCTATATATAATTTGCATATATTGCCCCCATTTCTATCATATATGTCAAATAAATACATTACATGTATAGTCAAAAGTCTTTGTCTAGCACAAAATGCATCAGTTGCTACGTCTTTGAATTTAACAGATAATGAAAAAATACAAAAAAAAAGAAGAGAAAAAATACAGGTCAAATTTTAAGACTGTGAAGATTAGGTAAAATAATTTTTTTAAAAAATTTCTTTAATTTTTCATTGGGATGCAGTAAAGGCCTTACAATTAGGGCCACCTTGGTCAACTTTTTTTATAATATGGGCCACTTTTTGACCGATTTGTTTTTTCTCGTATTAAGGGCCAAAATAAGCCTATTTTTTAATTTCATTATCTCTCATAATAACCGTCAATGTCACAAAAGATTTTTTGTCTCATAATAGGGGCCAAAATGAGTTCTGGATGAGTGGGCCACCCGGGACCGGACTTGGACCGGACTAACACCTGTTATCATAAAAGATTTCGGGTTTTGAATATGGAAAAGCATGATTAAATTTTCCGATCATATTATCAGATATTCTTTCAAATAACCGGGTATTCCTAATACTAATTTAATTTAGCTTTTTTCTTGATTGCTTTTTTACAATTTTTCCTCGGTAACTTTAAGCCCGCAACTGACCAAAGAATGGGACACATGAATTTTCAGTCCGATAATTGGGCACTTTCGTACATTATTTTTCCGAAATTACTGGTCATTTTAAACGGTTAAATTCCTACGATTTACTTACTTGAACCGAGTGTCGCAACAGCAGAGCTTTGGCATTTAACAGGCGAATTTGGATTAGTGACACATCTTTTTGAAATTTCATATTAAACTTCGTGCAAATTAGGGCGCTCGGTGGGGTCAAATCAATCTAAGTTGGTTAAAATCGGTTTATCCGATAGCTACTGTAACCGCTTTACCGACAAATTTAGAAATTTTTCGCTTCAAAATTCACGCTCTAAAAATTCACAGACTTGCCAAACTATTAACTTTTTTTCCCAAAAACAACAAAACTACTACTAAGGGTCGGTCGCGCCAAACAAGGTTCGCTTTTTTCCGATAAAAATATTATTGTGTCAAATAAGGGTCGCCGGTTTTAACATTGATTCACAAGATATTTTTTACTATTTTCTTGTCCGCTAATCACATAATTAATTTAAATTGTTTTTAACATTCAACTTAATTAATTAAATTAGTAAAATAAAAAAAATAAATGCAGAAAACATATTTTCATACAGTATCAGCAATAAAATGTGCTTATTTTGGGTTCGCCAAATAAGGGTAGGGTCGCTAAATAAAGGTGGGTTTTTCAAAACACGGACCCGACCCTTATCTGGCGATCCCCCTGTAGTTCAATTCAGAAAATAAACGAACCTACAACACAAAAAATAATCTAAGCTGATCGAAAAATAATATAAATTTATTACAGGCAGCGCGGGGAGTTGTTTGCGTGGGTAAAGGACTTGCCAATAGGAGGCGCCTACTCAAAAGCATGAGCCAATAGGCGCGCCTGTAATTCAGTCACAGGACGCTCCGCGCCTACGGCGCTGGCGCCTATAACTGCATATTATTAAAAAGACCATAATTTGGCGCTAACGACCTTTATTAAAACGCCTAAATTTCGTGACCCTTCTGTAGAACAAGGCGTACAGTACGCCGCGTACTCAACGAATCTAACAAACGCAGAAACAAGTCGTACATGCTAGTTTGACGTTAATCGTTCTACGCAAACGATAGTACACTACAGTCCTTACTCCTTTTGGGAAGTTTTAGGTTCCCAATAAAAAGCGTCCGAAAAAACGAGCATCGTCATTTTTTTGGCCGAAAAAGCGTCCCAAAAAGGAGTAAGGATTGAAATGTGCACACGGTAGGTTTGATGATTGACCTCGAGTGCCCTACTTTTGTAACACGTTTAAACGACTACTTTTATATAGCAACAAATCAATGAATTTCGCTTTATAATTAGGTTTTTAGGTAAACTTTAAGGTCTTAAATCCCAAGTTTAACTGCGAGCCTTCAAAATGTTTAAAAATCGATGATTTGTTGTAAGTATATAAAAGTTGTCTAGCAATAAAAAAGAAAGCAAAATGCAATTAATTAGCGCAATATTGGAATAGCGAGGTTGCAATACGGTGTCTTTTTCAATATCAGTTTATTATACATACTGGTACATACTGTACATACTGGTAGATTTGGTAGAAATAGGGAAACCGCAAATTTTTGAAAAAAACTTTCGTAGCAAGTTCTAGAGCTCCCCAAACCTAGCTGATAAGTGCTGTAAAAATTTTTTTTGCGTAGGTTGATAATTTCAACCTGCTCTCGAGGGGACCTGGTGGTCAAAGTTGGTAATTAATCTTTGGATTAATCAAATCTACGTAGTTTGACAAACTACGACAGTTTTTTTTTTTGAAAAATTTGAAATTTCTCAATTTCTACAAAATATGACAAAGCTGGCCTACTTGGGCACGGGCTTAAAAATTATAAATCGCTATACCAATAAGCATCTAATCAATCAAACATATATAATTTCGCTTGAAATTTCGTCATTTTCCTTGGAGGGTTAGTCTCAAGATGTTGAATCATATCTTTTACAGTTCCATTGCGAGCTTTAAGGGTTATTTATTTAATACGTCGACATAAATAAATGCAAAGCGATAAAAAACCGATAAAAGGTCCCTAATTTACCTGAAAATCTAAAACATTTACGTTGAAGAGTTCGAATAAGATTAGTGGTAAAAGCTGGTGACGAATTAAAAAAAAAATAATTTTAAATAGTTATATGTCGTAGATTCTAAAAATCGACATTTTGGCAGTAAACTGGCTAAAAGTGTTTAAATTTTCTTATCCAGGTTCAAAATTTCATTTTAAACAGAATTTATCTATTGTATGCCATGATATGGGTCAACATAGTATCATATGGCGCGAAGTTTTATTTTAACATAACTTGACATGATCTCGACGGTTGCTCCCAAGACACACGGTATTTAGTTTAGTAGAATATTTGTTTGATTTTTTAATACATTTCGTATTCATGCCAGATCTTTCTAACGTGTCTGTCTCTGTTACTTAAATTTTGCGTAAATGATAATCTATGCCCAACTTGTCAAATAAAAAATATCTCGCCATACATGTTTCATGTCTAGTCAAGAAAATCAAACCTACTGGTCGCACGCCATATATTTATCACCTAACCCTTAAAGTGTTATTTCAAATGTCAACTGGTAATTCAAATGGGCTCATATGGGCATACGTAGGATGTCCGTACAAACTATTGAAAATTACAACTTTCGTGGACATGGACATGGGCATTTTATCTGAAAATGACTCAACATAAAACCCTCTAAAAATCCATCAGAGAGAAATTCATCACATACACGTCAGACAGATGGTGGACAAAAAACAAACTCATGCAGTACGAAACATTAACCAATCATTTTTGGCTTTTTAGTACATTTTTTCTGGCTCTAGTAAGAGTGCCCGCGTTTAAAACCGAGCGCATTCCTATCATTTTCAAAGCTTCCGCAACAAATGCAGCTTCTTCTACTGGGGAGGGGTTAAAATGAAAAAACTTTTTTTTAATTATAATTTAAGGAGGGGTCCGTCGTATTGTTTACAAACTTGACGTTTGGGACAAACGCTTTTTTAGCACGTTATATTAAAGCGATTGAATTGTTTTCAATTGTTTTCAATATGACGGACCCCTCCTTAAAAGAAATATAGATCCTGGAGCTCCCTAATTTTTTCCAAATTTTATTTTTCTTCTGGTATCAATGCCTTTACCCAGGGCATCCAATAGATATAATTGAGAAAAAATAATTTTCAAGCAGTTGGTCCTTATCTAACCACATATTTGTTTGAGTCATGCCAAACAGCCTCGATTAAATGAATTTGTTAATTGATTAAACTTCATACTATATATACATATCATATGTAACATATGTATACATATTAAACATTGTAACATATAAAATGGTCTATTAAATGCGCATGTCTGCAATGGTTCAAATTGAGCTATGATCAAGAAAATGATATACACCACCTACGCCGTTATCTGGCCGACAAAATTTTTCGCCGAAAAACATTTTGTTATGTAATAATGGCCACATAACGGCGCAGTCCTTAACATATGAAGATAGGGCTTTCTACTGGTTTAGTCTCATGAAAACCGGCTGCGCGTTTCAAGTATACCGGGTCGGCATATTTTAAAATGATATTGGCCAATAGGAGCACCCCATTGCAAGAAAAAAGAAGAAAATTGTTCTATTCTAGAATCGCTCAGCCGATTTTCATGAGGCTAAACCTGTAGAACATTTTTGCTCAAAATTCCGGTCATATAAAGCAATAAGCAGGAATTTCGGCCAGATAAAGGCTCTGGGGAAAATTTTTTGCGTAGGTTTAACATAAATCAAAAACTAATCACCATCAAAGTAGGCAAATCAAATTGAATTCAATTTTTCGTGTTAACGAAAATCTCAAGTTATAAAACTCTCCGTTAAAAACGTTTGTTTTTGAGTATTTAACCCACATAAGCGCAGTAGGTACAAGTGTCATAAATAATCTACCTAGGGTGGTCGGTTGGCTATAGAACGGCTTCTTCTGTACGAGTGGCTCCGTTTGGGTCGTGTATTGTGATGATGACAGACGCTGTGATTGGCTCATTTGCGCCGGCTCGTGGTTAATATCGGTGCCGATTTGACTGACGGGCGTTGCCGCACTGGCACCGGTAATTGTGCCATTCATGAACTTTGTCTGGCTTTTTGTACCATCGTCGGTATCCATCACTCTCTATATAAACACAAGTTAAAATTTGGTATAAAAAGTTTGTCACAAAGGGTACGAAATGTCCTTAAAATCAATAATGACTCTTAAGTTTGTCAACGATCCTAGCATTCGAAATTTGAGGTATAAAATTTGTCCAATCTCATAAGACCACGATCTAAGCAAATATCATATGACTAAAAGTTTCAAAAAATTTGTAAAATTAAACAATTTTGGTAAGATAAATGTGTAGGGCGTAGGTGGAACTAAGGGATCATAAAAATAATTGCTGGTAATTTTACTGGTTAGGAGCTGTATTTATATTATGGATTACAAAACGTATTTCGAATATAATTGCATAGCTGTGAACAGGAATTGAAATCACAATTACACTACTCAATTGAATAAGGACAGATTACGAGAACCTTATAGCCAAATTTGAGAGCTGATTGTATGTTAAGCTAAACCGTTAATATAAGAGCCAAAAAATAGTATAACATATATTGTTTGCTACTGCGATCAAAAAATCATTCATGGACTCAAAAAATCTTAAATTATGTACATCACCTACGCTGTTATGTTGTGTTCACGTGTCTTTTTTCACAAATTAGTTTGACGCAAAATGAAAAACTGGATTGTACTCAAGTAATCCAGTTTTTCCTCATATGCACTCAGTCATGTGATAAATGCTTTTGAAAGCCCCATCCCTGGTTTTAAGTACTAGTCAAATTAATAATGGATATTTTTTGAAGACGGTATATTTCATCGGTGAAATTGTTATGACTAGGGCAAGTTTACATTATTCTCTCGAAGGCTATTTTATTTGTTCCAAATTAGCTCTAATTCGATGCACTGAAATACGGCGTAAGTAAAGAACGACACATTAGCACTTAATCGATCTCATGTTGTGTTGGTTGTAATTTATAAGTCACGATGAACCGTTAGTGTAAATTTCATTTTTAAATAATGGGTCAGACAACACAAAAAGAACTACATCAGAGAAGNTTTTGATAATTGCAGAACATCATTCGTAAAAATAAATAGAACTTAAAGTTCTAGAGAAAAGTGTTTTATATGCGCAACATAAGGTCTTGACGAGTTGAAATCGCCGTTTGTGTGGGTTCAAAATATTCGGTATCAAATATCAAGCAATGCAATTGGCCCAACGTGATTAGATCCCTCTGCTTGGGGCCAATCGAAGGAAAAAAAATCTGTTGAATATTAAGATTACTGTTACTCCAATGTTTATAATTCCAGTCTTTTATTTTTTTAAACCTACACGAACGGCAATTTCAAGTGGTCGAGGCTTTATCATACAAAAACTTTACTTTGAGATGATCTTTACAGAATGATTTTTTTTCTAAAAATGGTGTTATTTCTCAACGAAATGTTACTTCAAAAATGTAATGTTCAAAAATACAGAGTGAGCGAATGATCTGGTACACTAGTTGATAAATAATTTGTAACTTCAAAAATGGGCAAAACCTGCAAGTGGAGAATTACAAAAATGGAGAAAACTTTGTCCCATTACGGCGATTATTCATGGCGGCCAATGAGTAACAACTATTTACTTGTACGAGGCCATGCAAATGGCTTGGATCTAAATTTTTGACTTAAAATTTACGGATAAAAAAGATGTATCAGACCAATCGTTCACCCTCTAGCGGTTGGCAAGACATAAACTGCCCTTATTTTTTTCGAAAATACTCCTTGATGGTTGAATGTAAAAAAAAACTGATAAGTTTTTAACACCAAACATATATACGTACATTTACAAACAAATGGAACATTTGGCATACCCGACTGCCACTTATTGTTGAATGTGTGACATGACGTCTTGGAGTTAATATTGGATCATCCGGCTCAACTTTTTTTGTTTCCCAGTCGCCATTTGGATGTTGTTTCCGACGAACCTGTTGTTAAATAAGTTTGGTGTAAAATATGAGAATAAATATGTGGATTCAATAAAAAAAATCCCCGAATGGAAAAATATCAATACTGATAAATCTCGATATAAATCTAAATAAAAATGCACATGACTTTGATTTGTATCAATCTGTGGCACCGGCGTCTTCCGGAGAAAAGTTTCCGAAAGAAAAATTTATCCGAAGAAAACATTTTTGGTGCATTGAATAGATAAAATATTCATAAACTGAAAATTCATTCAAGTTTTCTCCAAAAAAAAAACGTAAAATTCTTCCGAAAAAGTTTTCTTCCAAAAACGTTTTTTTCAAAGGACCCGGTGCCTCAATCTGCTGCCGGAGCCAAGGCTAGGCACGCGGCTTATAGAAGCCATGGTTTACCTAGCTTATTTCTGGCTTCTATTTTATAAACCGCGCTTATGTTTATTAGCTAATATACATTTCTGGCTTATGTAAGCCAAGCCATGGGAAGTCAATACGAATTTCTGGCTTAGGTGAACGAAGATATCGTGAACCAAATTAAAAAATGGCTTCTAATTTAAAAGAGCGCCTCTTTTGGTACCAAAGCTTCAGTTGGTACTAAAAGCTGCAGGCTTAGTAACAATGGAAGTTTAAGTACCAACAGAAGTTTAAGTGCCAAAAGAAGTTTTAGTACCAAAATAAATCTCAGTACCAAAAGAAATTTCAGTACCAAAAGAAATTTCAGTACCAATTGAAGCTTTCGGTACCACAAGATCGCGCACAACAAAAAGCCCCTAATTTTGAAGCCAAAATATAAGCTCGCTTTGCCGAGCCCTGGCTATATCGAAGAATAAGAAACGACGCAGTAAAGACGAGAGAAGATAGAGCTAGGTAAATACATTAGGCACACATTCTTTATTCATATTAATGAGACAAATTAGACTTATACCCCAAAAATTATATCATATAGGATTTGATATGCTCTTATGCCAACAAATTAGCTAGTAGTGGCTCTAAATAAGAGTTTTTCAAGATTTTTAGATA
>SCLG01000020.1:763057-786411 GCA_004367875.1 Oikopleura albicans
TATATATATATATAATTTTAACCGATAATTATCGGTTTAAAATTCATGTTAAAAATCACTGTTAAAAAAATCCATGTTAAAAAGTGGGTCTCTGGCGCTGCCTGCGCCGCGGCGCCACCCATATGTTGTCAACAAACTGTTTACAACGAACAAATAACACTCGGACACGATGAAAGCCGGATAAAAAATCGTATCTGATGGCGCGCCGACTGATTCGACAGAAATTATTCTTATTCAGTTTCTTTATCACTAGAAAATAATATCGACAAATTCCAAACAAAGCTAATCAGCGAATATCCTTTTTAATAAACTAATTCAATATCTTCAATTTTAGATAAAAGTAAATTTTATGATAAATGGTTAATCTTTGATGTAAGCAGGCTCATCGCCAAAATCTGTTTTCGATTTTCTCCCGAAATTACTCCAAACTTTAGAACTACATTCTCATGGGAAGGGCTTATATTTAAGTTGTAAATAGCTACTAAACGGAGCGGATTTAGTCTTTTAATCGCCTGATAAAATAACGAATATTCACGATTTGAAAATTCAATACAGTAGTTACAGGTTACGTGGTGCAGGGCTCGGCATAATTGGTTCTTTTTGGCTCGGCTCGGCTTTTGAGACCTCAAATTTTTGTTGGCTTAGCTAGGCTCGCCCTAACTCAAAACAATTTGGCTCAGCTCAGCTTGCTCTTGTTTTTGTTGGTTCCGAACGAGCCAAAATTTCAAAGAGCTGTGTCAAAACAGTTCGTCTGCCCAGTTGACGAACTTTCAAGGGCAGTTCACTTCACCTCTGTCTGGCTATTACAATGTCTCGAACATTTAAAAATACCGGTACGGTTTTAAACATAATATGTAAACGACTTGCCGAGCCCTAATTTTTCATTATATTATCATCGAAAATGCGAGCTTATTAAAAACGTTACTAGTCCATTTACCTGTAACGCTATATCGCTTGACGGTGCAATACATGGCAGTGAATTTTTCCGCAATGCCTTCGACAGGATCACCGCGCCATTTCTCGGGTCCTTTACACGTTGGGCAGCTATCATCAATGCACAATTTTGCGTACTTTGTGCGACTCTTTTTCAACCAGCTTAAAATAATTATTTACAATTGAGAATTAGCAAGCTCAGAATACTACACGCATCATAAAACATCGCTAACACAGTTTGTTGGAGTCCAGCGTGAAAAAAGCGTGCATTGTGTGCACATCAACTATATTGGGTATCTCGACATCATCGTTTCAATCTGGACTCCGACACACGGTGTTTATAAATGTAATTTTAGTATGACCCGAGTTTGTGACCGGACCTCTGTTTTTATTGGAACGGAAAAGACCACAATTTTTTTCGTACCCTACCCGACCCGGAACTCGGGCAAAACCCGGGTTTTCAAGACGGTTCACAAACCAGAGCTATTAGTTATAGAGCCGGCATGATAGTTTTTTTTCCGACCCGTACCGTTATTCTACGGAAAAACACGGGTCATTTAACATTGCAAGGTACCCGAATCAGATACCCGAGTGCCGAACTCTGAGTATGATCCGTGTTTTTCCGTGGAAAACCGGTACGGGTCCGAAAAACTACTATGCCGGCACTACTGACCTCTGTATGCGAGTCTTACCTTGCCAGCCAATATATGTTACAATCACAAATCCATTTGTTTCCCGATAAGCCAATGGACGATTGGGGATTGATAAAACTATTTTGGAAGAGGGTGGGACCAAGCGTCACCAGTAGGTTATTGTTCAAATTTAAATACTCCAAACACTCCAAATCTCGAAAACTGTCGGTCGCAATCGTCGATATTTTATTTGCGTTCAATTCGAGCCGCTTGAGCAACCGCAAATTGCGCAAGTCTTCATAAGTCACATTTGTAATGTCGTTGTAGGATAGGTCGAGTACGAGCAGTTTTGACATTATTCGACCAATTACCTACTTTTATGGATAAAAAATTCGACCTTAATTTTCAGAACTTTGCGCCACGGGAATGAGTACGTGCGCACTCAGCCGGCATCCAGTTTTTAGACAGGTTTTGTTGTTATCCCGCAGGTTGTTCTCTCAAAAAACTTTCACCATATCCGAGATTAACCTTTTCAGATAACTGCGCAGTGCGAAGGCCCGATAATATCGATTCTGTCGAAGTGGCATAAAAAACTTTTCCAGCCAAATTTGCATTACTTTCTTTAAAACATTCCTACTCGTGCTCTTATCCGAATACCTGCTCAGTTATTCATTAGGTTTTTAAATAGGTTTTTTAGCAAATCCGCTTACACACTGCGCAGTTATAGGGCACCCTGCTCAGAAAAACGAGCAGTGTACCGTATGGGGACTCTCAGACTGCGAGGCTTTGAGCAATTTTCCCATGATTTGTAACGCTATTCTGACGTCACCCGCACAGTCTGCGCGTACGCACAGTGCGCGCGTCCGAAATACGGTAATTTCGGCGAAAGTGCTTTAAAACTGCATTTGCCCTTAACCCGTGTATACAGAAATAACGATCCAGTGCGTAGGCGATTTCGCAGTTATTACGGCGACGGAGTGTATACTGTTCACTTTTATTGTAAAAAACTGTTTTATCCATTTCCGGAATCGACGTCAATTGTGAGCTACTGAATCGAAGCTCTTGAAGACCTTGCAAACCATTGAAGGTTTCCTTTGTGATATCCTTCAGCTGCGTTAATTTGTTTATATTCAATATCGTCAGATTTGACAGAGGGGCAAATTCCATAGATGTCAAAGTTTCGATCGGATTTCCACCTATCACCAGTTTAGTCAGGCCGCTTATTATCTGAAAAATACGTTGATGAATTTCGCCAAATGTCTATCTATGAATTCTCACTACACCAAGAGAGCCGTTATCTCTCAAAATCAAATTGAAAAAAAAGTGAACGATAACGCCGCAGTGTTTTACACATAAAAGTGAAAGATAACGGGAGGAACGGGAATAATTAAAAGATAACGGGATGAAATATAACGGCGCACCTGGTGTCTCAAACTAAATTTGGCCCAATTTTGATGTAATTCTCGTATCTTGCACAGCTATGCGCAAAACAACCTTAAAAATTTTTACAAATTTTCAAAAAAAAAAATGTTTTGGCGCTCGCGACCAAAATTGGTCCCTAATCGAGTCTAATGGTTCATGAAGTCGTTTTCTAAAGCACCCTAGTGGACGGTGCAAAACTGAAAAATGCGGAGTGGTTCAGCAGTTCTACACTGTAAATAAATTTTTCAGACGTTCAATTAATGTTAGTCAATATTCTAGCAATTTTTCAATGTTTGCCGAATTAAACGTGCCAAAGAACTCAATCAAAATTTTCTTTCACTCTATTTATGGTTAAAAATTAACAATGTTGTAAAAGTTGATTAAATTTAAACCAACACTAATATCTGTAAAAAATCACAAGCAAACAATGTTTTCATTTTCTACCGACTAAATCAAAACAAATAAAACTCACCCGTAGTGCTTTATTAGGAACTTCAGCAAATTGATTGTTACTTAAATCTAGTACTTGTAGTTTCTTTAACCCATAGAAGGTGACGGCTTCAAAATCGGACAGTTGGTTTGTTGATAAGTTGAGCTCACGGAGTTCACTAAAAGGCGTGAATTGATTTCGCCGCAAATCCTCAAAATTATTATTCGAAAGGTCGAGAATTTGTAACGTTGATGGTAGCTTATTGGTGAAGTCCTTTTCGGCAGCCCCAATGTACGGAACAATTCGCATTCGCCCACCGGAACACTAAATTATTCGTTAAGATAGGGTACGCGCGCCGTTAACCGTCAAGGCGAGTTCGTGCTGAAGAACGCTTGGTCATAAAAAGGACCCACTTGCTTAATAAGGGACGCTTTTCAATCGCACCGACAGTCATCTGATTCGGATTTCATGCCAAAAACTACCCCTACAGGCTGTAGCCAACTAAAACCGATAATTTTCACTGCTTAATCACCTTTTACTGATATTTACCGGTAAAACGTTAATCAAGAGAAACTGACCAAAAATTGAATTCTCCGCCCAAAAATACCTAGGATCCGAAAGTTGCGTGATTGTAGGAGGTGGCGCCCACGGATAGCGTACGCACCGTGCGCTTAAGTATTTTATCATACTGTATAATGGATTTAAACGGTATGCAATACAGTAGTGGCAAATACTAGTTTTTACCTTCAGTAATAGATATTGATTTTAAAGAGCAAAAATCTCCTTTGTCTGTTTTTACCAAAACGGGGTCCTTGTCGGTACAAGTAGCACCTTTGTCGAATCAAGAGCTGAGATTTGTTTGTCCCATACTATAATAACATTCCTCGAAATGAATAAATAATACTAATTGATAAATAGTATAATAATTAATTGTGCAATATGGCTGACTCCATAATGTCCAATTTGGTCTCTAAAATTTTAAGCCAAAAGAAAAAACAAATAAATAACAAGGTTATTAACCCCAGGGGGAGTGCGTTGTTTTTTTCGTCGATTTAAGGCATATGCGGCCCCATAGGGCAAAACGGGTATTAATGACCCCCCNATTCCAACCATGTTATTTTTTTTTAATTTTGGACAATTTTTGGAAAAAATCCTATGTCAAATAATTGTTTTCTTTTTTGCTTTGTAACAATAATTACGAGGAATTATGAACCAAAAATACGTACACCGCACTTATTTTTTATTACTTTAGACCAAAGACTGAAAATCTCAAAAAAAAAAAATTTTCTCAAAATGACCGATAATTGATTTTATTTGAAATACCGCGTAATCTGTTTAATAGATGATTACGAACATATTTTTTTTGTCGTTTTGTAAATTTTTTATACTAATTGGCTCCATATGGTCCCGGTAACATAAAAAAATTGTGATCAGATGTTATTACTCTCTACCTACATTTTGGAAATTGCTTGGAAATTGGCAAAATCGGAAAAATGGACAACAAAAAGTTTTCCGATATCGGTGTGTCCGATGACGACTTTTCTGACATTGACTATGACTAAAATTCTTTTCTTTATTCTTTATTTTCTTTCATTTCATTTCTTATTTCGTATATATAAACACGCATTTCCCCCTACGGGTTCCTCATAACTCTTTCCCCCTGAAAATTAACAAGAAATTACAAAAACTCACTTGTGCTTTGATTGTATTTCCCGCCCGATCAACAGTGCATGTACATTGCGAGATGCAGCATTGGGAGTCGCCATTTGTAACATTGCAAGGTCCAGATACAAACGGATTTGCTGCTTCATCTTTACAATGGTTTTATTTTTTGGGTACTGCTGTGAGGAAAAAAGTGTCACCGAGCAAATTTCGCTTGTAGGTTTAAAACAGTACTCGGTCGTGTCTATTGTACGACCCGCGTCAAGCTTGTTGATAAACTGACGACCCACACCAGTATTTAAAAAAATTAAGTGCTGGTTACAAAATGTTACGCTAAATAATGAACGGCTATCAGGTTCTTAAAAAGTACTTCTCGCAAAGATAAAAGAGACTGACCTAGACCAATGCAATCATTATAAAATATAATAGGTCGAAAGGATGCAAGTTTTGCGTCGAATTCTCCTTCATCCACATTTGCGTTTCTCCACAAAAAAAAAATTAGAAGAAAACAACAACATTTTAAAATGATATAAATGTATCATAAAGGTCCTTTTTTGAATTTTATGTCCGGCTTTGAATTGTATGACCGGCTATCATTATGTTTTTTAATTCGTGTAATATGACCCCATGGTGGTCAAATGAGAAATTTGACCCCTGATTTGGATCAGCGTACTCGATTTATCATCAGTGTTGCCTAATATCCTGAAAAGTCAAGGTTATCGTTGATTTTCATAACCTAGCACCTAAAATAGAGTGTTAATTCGAGGTGACAGCTAATTTCTGGGTGAGCTTGACCTAAATCGAAAAATAGCTCCGCCTGTCCGTTTTCAAGGGTTGTATCTATCACGCAGAAAAAAAGTAGGTTGATAGCTCGTAAATCCGAAGCTGAGCGCTCTACCAAAGTCCAGGTTTCTCGAAAAAAAGCGATCAAAGGACTTTTGTCAAAAAATACGTCATTTGCTGAATAGCTAGAAAAAAACCATAACCGCCAAATTTGGTAACCACAAAAATTGGTGGTTATGGCTTTTTTTCTCTGCTATATACTGCTAGTATACAGTGTAGATAAAAAAATCAAGTCACGACGCGACTGCCGATTAATTTCTCTTATCGGACAATTCAGTCGCAATGGTTTGCATTTCGACCAATTATACTCGATCCCCTCGAAAATCCTGTATTATTTCAAGAAAACGACACCAAATTGGGAGACTAAATTCAGTATGGACGATCTTATATGGACGCTTGCCCTATTTGCAGTTACAGGTAAAGTAGATGACAATGTCGTGACACTCTTAATGAAGCATAATTAAAATTTGTACACTGCTGTTTTACCAATAACGTATAAACCAATATCGTCCCTCATTTTCCACGTTTTCTAAAAAATGAACACCGAGTTCAACTAGCAATACTGTATTTCGCACGATTTATTATTTGGCTCCAAATTATACAAGTTATAATCAGGAAGGTCACGGTGGTTAGGTGATTCGAAGAATTTCGAAAATGGCACCGATTGAATTGGTATCATGTCCAATCTATAAACTAGATCGTAAACTCCTTGGAAAACATTGGAGACTTTCGGATTCTGACGCTTAACGTGAAAAAAGCAATAACCATAAGTTTTAAGAAAAAAGTAATTTNNNACCATAAGGTTATAGAGCCATAAGAGTCATATGATATGACGCAAAATAAAAAAAAATGGACTCTAGTTGACTGTAATCCGACAGTAAACGGTAAAAAGTACCTTCATCATTTTCCTTTTACTTTTTAGGCGAAATTTTCATAATTCTTCGAATTCTTTTCGTAAATATAGGCTGTCCACGGTTGAAAAGTCGTCGCTAGGACCCCAAATTTTAACAAAAGATGCATTTTATGTTCGTTTAGAATAAAAACGGAAGAAATTTGGGTCATTTGGTCATAAATAGGGCGAATCGCAAAAAAACAATATCAGATTCGGATTTTTCGCTAAAAACTACCGATAAATATTGGTAAAACCGGAAAACCCAGAAAACTATCAAAAAAATAGGATTATCGAGCCCAAAATAACAAGGATACCAAGGTTCTGTGATTTTAGGTGGTCGTCACCTTGCACAGTGAAGTTCACTGAGTGAACAGCCTACACACCCGGTGTATCAAGTAAATCAAACTTGACCGCTTTAGGACATTCCAACCGTCATAAAAATGGCACGAAAGTTGAGTTTAACAAGGACTATTTGGAGATATAAATTGTGTCATTAGAAAAATCCAATCAATTTTAAATTTCACCCTAGGGACGCGTACAAATTATGTCAAAGTAAGGTGGACAACTGTAATTGAAGTCCTTGAATTCCATATAGTTTATCATTCGAAACGACATTGCCTTGGAATGCCACATTGGACCGGGTAATCAATAAAATGGCATAAAAAACTAGTACTACTAGTACAACACTCACTGTGTTAACTAGACAGTGCGGAAAAACGTATTTCAGAAAACAATTCGACGTTTTTTGACAAGTTTTTAAATAAAAAAAAGTGTACAATGGCCGACCTCTGATTTTATCCCATAATCTCAATTTTCGGGATAAAGATGACGAGGCACAGTCAGATTTGGCCGAAAACAGAGAATGGCGAAACCTGAAAAAGGAAAATTCGTTCTTTTCTCTGTCCGCCAAATCAGGCTGTGCCCGATGACCCGATTACCGGTCGTCAAGTTGAGAACTAACAAATTCAGTTCATTGCTAGATATGGTAGAAGTGGACAAAGCGAATTTTTTTCGAAAAAACAAACATGTGAAACCAAGTTGTAGAGGGGAAACGGACATCAAAAAGTCACCTACGCGTTCTTTTACGTAGGTTGAACATTTCAAACAGCTCTCTAGGGCGCCCTGCTGGTCCAAATCAAATTCTGAAAAGTAAGATCGACGTAGTTTGACAAGTTCTAAAACTTGGCTTCATCATTTTTTCGAAAAATTTTCGATTTGCCCACTTCTACCATATCTACCATTAGGCATTTATACAAGGGCACAGCAGTCCTAAACTGAAAAGTTTTCACAATTCCATTTCATTAAAAAAACAAGCCGAAAAAATAACCGTAAAGTCGTAACCATAGCCTTTGTTAAACAAGTTGATCAGGCCCAATGTCCAAAGTAGCATGATAGCCCCTCGGACGTTCTATCTTTGCCGCCGTTTGCTTATGTCGTTCAAGACAAACATTTTGCTTAATCCATTCATCTAACCGATATCATCTAAATAACAGTGATCAATTATGTATCGGTACACTGAATATTGGGTACAGATAAGGTTTGTTGCAAAAATTCGTTTTCTGACGATGGGAATTTTTCGGTTTCGATCGGTGCGTGCCCTCTCACTAAAATAGTTCGATTTATTTCAGCTATACTTAACGCAAAACCCCTAGGACGGTGAAGAGTACTTTCGAGACCATTTTTGGTTGCAAACAAAACCCGTCTATGAGTACTTTCGCGACCAGACATTTGGTCGCGAATCGTTGTTCAAAATTGGGTTTTAAAAAAATGATCGCGAAATGATGTTTTAGACAAGCTTTCGTGACCATTTTCCACTTAAAATATTTTAGTGATCGCAAAACCTCACCCAAAACGTGGTCACCCAAATGGTCTCGAAACCAAATTTTGAACAACAATTCGCGACTAAACCATGTGGTCGCGAAACCACCCAAAATAGAACTTCTTTCGCGACTACGAATGGTACTTCACTCCCTCAGCAAAGCCCTATCATCAGATGAAAAAGTCAAAGATTTTGGAAAAATTAAAATAAAATAAAAATCAACCGATAACAACCATTGTTCCGACAATGCGTCAAACGATACTTCAGGCCAAACCCGTCAACACCCATAAGGTCCATATCCATAAGTGATCCTTTTATGACGAATTCATTTAAAATTCAGTGTGGCATAGAAACCATTTAGTCCCTTAGGAGTTAATGAAATTCCACATTGAACAAATCCGAGTTCAATACTTGGTTCATCCAAAGTAAATAAATGATAGAGTTGATCCCTTATTAGCCAAAAACAGGTCAATAGAAACCGGAAGTTCAATAAATATTTAGTCCTGCTTATTGGTACTATAACTTACTGTTAACCTTTCAAAAGCACATAAGGTCAATAAAAACATTTGGCTAAATATTTAATAAAAGTTCCGTTGTGGGGCCCGTTTAAATCAAGTAACATTGAAAACTAGCATAAAATAGCCAATTGTGAATTCAAAATAATACACCATCTAACCATTTGAGATAACACCATTTGAAATACACCACCTGCGCCGTTATGTTTCCGGCCGTTATGTTTCCGCTCAGCCCCGTCGGTGCCATTATGTTTCCGCTTTTTAGGGAATTTTTTTCCAGTTAATCCGCCCACGCACTGCGCTGTTATGTTTCCGCCGGAAATATTATTAGCCTTAATATTTTCTTCATTAAAAAACATTAAGAAAATTATAAGAAAATGTATTTGTTTTTGGGCATTTTTTATTTTATTTCTCTGTTTAGCAGTTTATTCGCGCATTTTTGCGTTTACAAACTTGAAACATTCTCGAACGGCCCCGTAGGAACCCTTATGTTTCCGCACTTATAAATTTCCGATAAATCGCCTACGCATTGCGCCGTTATGTTCCCGACCGTGCCTTTATGTTTCCGGTTTTTCGAACAATTTGGTGGAAACATAACGGCGCAGGTGGTGTAACACATTTTTGAGAAAAAAAAGTATTATGTCAATTGGTTAGGTGGTTAATTTAGGTAAGTTATTAGTCATAGAAGTGTAAAAACAAATGTCGGAAACCGTTAAAAGTGAATTTAGGTGCAATTAATGGATTACTGAGTCAGTAAAACAGACTCATTGTTAATACACCCCTGCGCTGTTATGTTATCGTGCAGATTTTGCCGTTCGATCCATTATCCTGCGGATTTATTTTAGACCAATTTTCGAGGAATCCTTATGTTTGTGTCTTAAGCACTCCCCTGTTATCTTTCAGGTGCCCCCGTTTGCTCCGTTATCTTGCGGATTTTTTTCATGCGATAGTTGCAAGATAACGGCGCAGGGGCTGTAACATATTTTTCCAAGAGTAAGAGAAATTTTCAACGAAAAAAAAACCAGAAAATTTTCCAAACTTGTACAAAATGAATAAATCAGCATTGTTTGTCCTTTGGGCGCCTAAGAGTTAAAATTTAATTTCGTGTGATTCAATTTTTCGTTCACTAGATCTATCAACTAGCTCTATCAAATAAGCAAATTTTTGATTTTAGACCCTAATTCGCTCTAAATATCTCTTCGTATATACGCGTATTCATGAAACCGAAAACATAAAAAAGGTTTTTCATTAAAAAGTACAGGGGAGCGCCAAGAAAGAATAGGTTTCTAATGCTCAGGAAGCGATACGTGACAAAATAACAATTACACTTTTACTTCGAAAAAAGTCAGCAACTTTTTCCACATTACAATTTTTCCAAATAATTGCCCAGACTGGACTCTCCATGACATCTGATTTCTGTATTTCTAATTCCTCATGCTCTACATTTTTAAATAGAACTTTTTGTCCCAAAAACATATATATTATTTTATGTTGGGCATAAATTATTCACACGACTTGCCATATCAAGCATCAATCTCTAACGCAAACGAAATGAGTAAAATCGCAGAACTGGCACAAAGGCCTTTCGAATTCTAGAGAATAGTTGAATATGTAAAAACACAAAAAAACTACGGACTTCTGTTTTGACACCACAATATAATCTATACTATCACAATAACACATTTCGAAAAATATCTTTTCTATCTAAATTTGTCGCGAGATATGAAATAAAAAATTCTGACAAAAATAAATCAATTCTTTGATGGTTCAATCATTCAATTTTTAAGTCTGTTAACAAAAATAGAACAAAATAATATGAAACATATAAGTTCTATAATCAGTTTCTTCTCTTTTGTGTCTTTATTTTTTTTTATCTCTCCTTTTTTTTGCTCTATTTCTTTCTCCCTCTTTGCGTTATTTTTTGTTGCTCTTAGTCAGGGTATTTTCTAATTCATTAACCTCTGCCGATAGGCAAAGATGAATTCAAACAAAAACACAAATAATATGCGAGGAAAATCATTTTTCTCTCTTCTGGGCAATTTGGGACGGGCGAGAAATGAGGCCCAGCACAATTAACAAATTATGGCAAATTTATTCAAAAATTTAAATTTCATTTCGACCGTGACTCATGGTTAGGGATACGGTACCGGAATTTTTCGTCTAATACTTTTTATTTAGTGATATTTTTCCGAAATTTTTTCAAAAAAAAATTGGACGGAAATGTATTTTGAGAAAAAAATTTCTGTAGGAAAACAGTTTTGGACGAAAAACATTTGGAAGAAAAACTTTTTGACGAAAAATTTTTGGACGAATAACTTTTGGACGAACATTTCTGAATCTGATTTTCGGACTGTGCGTGGCTTAATAAATTTGGGCAGAAAGTTTTTAATTCGAAAAAATTAATTAAGGATGGTCATGACTCAAAATACCAATAACTGTAATTCCCATTTTTCTGACCATGAAAGTGAACTTGGATATCGACTCACGCTATAAGTAACATAAATAAGTCCCTATGTGTCCAAAATAACGGAACAATCTAGAAATTATGTGCCGTTTACTTACTAGAAAAGTAGCCATATTTTTAGTGTATTTTAGAGTATTTCTCTCTGTATTTTTTTGTTGCAAACTATTTTGTGTTTTAATTCAATGTTTATATAATCTTCAGTGTTATTAAAATAACAAAATTTTCGCATGAAAACGAGTTCACAATTATCAACAAATTCAGGGGTCAACAAGGTTTCAAGGAATTTCTCACGAATTCACTCGACTTCATATCTCTATTTACGGTTTAATCCGTTTCAAATTGGATAAAATCCGCTTTTATCCAAATTCACCGTGCCAAATGAATATAATCAAGACATACGTACAAAAAAAAAAATATATATATATCTGTATTTAAGGCGTCAAAAATTACTGATTGTTTTATTTCACGAATAGGGCCGATATTGGATAGCTCTAATTCGCATAATCTCATTTTAATTGTCGAGCTCGAGCTAAATCCCGTTTTTGAACAGATTGTGCCCTTTTTTACCACCCAGATTTTCAATAACATTAACCGTAATTCAATTATGTTATTTGTTTGATCTTCTTGGGCCGATGTGAAATAGATGTGCCTAATCTCATTTGTAAATAATTTTAAAGGGCAAATGGAAAGATTAAACTCATTGGCGGTAATTTTCCCTACAATTGTCGGGTATTTACCTGGGCAGTTATCTGGCCGTCATCATTGCCGAAAAAATATTTTGTTACTTGATAATGGCCAGATAACTGCGCAAGACGTAGGTGGAGTAGTTGAAAACAATGTTTTGCTCCAAATTTCGGCCAGATGACGGAACGAGTTCTATCAAATAATTTTCTGTAAGTTACAAGATGGTAACATGTCGCCCTTTCTCTGTTCTGCCGGGATGTATGTGATTAATTTTAGGCACCGCAGACTTTCGGAGAAAATATTTTCTGGGAAAAAGTTTTCTCTCGAAAATAAATTGACTCGAAAACAAATTGGCTCGAATAAATTTTCAACGAAAAATTTTAGCCAGAAGCAGCTTGGTGGGAAGTTTTTAGATATTTTATCCGAAAAAACTTACTCACCGAAAACCTTTTTCTTGTATTTTATGCGAAACACCTTTTGTCCTAGCTTCTACGGAAAAACTTTTTATTCTATCTTATCCAAAAATTTAAGTGGCCGGTTAACGGCGCATCCTTTGTAATAATAATTTATCCAAAAGCCCGCGGTGCCCAATTTCAGGCAAACTAACTTCTTATTAGTAAAAATATCGCATCAAATTATCTATAGGAATAACATGAATTTCAGAAATAAAAATTTGCGATTTTTCTCAATTTCTTTATAGTACCCCCCCTTCGTCGTTATCGGGTACAAACTCTGAGGAAAAAATTGCTCGATTACGTAAATTTTAACCCGATAACGGCGCCGGACGTAATGTTAACTGAAATAATTTCGGAAAAATTGTGTCATAAGTTTCACCCGATAACGGCGCAGGGAGTGTATGCTATAATATTGTAGTAAACTATAATTTGTATACATTCTTGTTTTGGTGCGTTACCCAAAAGCCCATTAAGTATGTTTTCTGGGTATTGCCGGTTTAATTATTCGTCGATAAAATAATATATAAGCACGATTAAAATCGGTTTAAGACAAACTAAATATAAATGGAAGATACTTGACATTGAACGGCATTTTCTTGGAATATTGTGTTTTAATTAAGAGCAGTGAGAAAGGGTAAGTACACGTTTACTTATTTAGGCAACAATTTAAAACCATACCGCTATCATACGGTAGTAATTGTCCAATTTTAACTACCTTTCAATGTCCTTACCATCCAAACACGATTATATAGCACATCTCTGACCAAATCGATGGTCTTGAATCCGATGAGCATACTGGAAATATCTACGACCACCGTTGGACACTTTTTGGTCGATTTGACCACACAAACACAAATTTACAAACGGTTAAGCGGGTGACGTACGAGGTAATTTTTTTTTTGCAGGCTAGTGCGCCCTTGACTACTAATTAGTTTTGGACAAATATAACAAACAAATGCACGTGAAAAATATTAATTGTAAATAACCTATATTTTGGGTTTTTCTAGCTCCAACTATTTGCTCCCTGTTTTTTATGGATAATTCTATGTTGGTTTTAACTGTTACGCCATTTAATAAAATCGAACAACTGAAAAAATACTTTGACCGTCAGGAGGTCGTGCTTGGGGGGTTAAACAAATTATTATAACTTATAATTTATAAGCATTACCTTATTATCGATGTAAATTTCACGGATTTATCACTCATACTTTTGTCAACAATATCTTTTATATTTTTTCATTTATCAGGTCCTCGATGAGGTTTTCTAACACCTAAGGAGCATTGCTATTGTACTGTTCAATTTTAATTGCAACGCGAAGGGGTTTCGCCAAAACCAATAATTATTTCCGCGGCACAAGACCAAGTCTTTTCTGCCTTTTTTGAATGAATAATTTTAATAAATTACAGAAACAAATGTCGCTCATATCCACTTTTAAGTTGTGTCAAAAAAACGTGAGTATAGGCTGTCTACACTGAAACACAAGTCGGAAATTAGCCAAAATGTTCCACTTTTTATGAAAATGATCAGAAAACGTTAGTTAACTCCCAAGAAGACTAGTTGAAATGATAACCGGTTATTACTTATAACCCGTAGGAAAAAATTGTGTGCATATATACACGCACTTGAAAGTAATTTCTCTCTAGAATTACCTGAAACGCATACGGTGTGTCAAAAGGTGTTCATTATTATTCTAGAAATTAATACATATCGGACTTTTTCAATGCATGAATTAAATCAATAAATAGTCCCTCATTTTTAGTTTCTATAGTTTATGGAATCAATTTAAAGCTTTCTTTATTTTCAAAATGATCTCGTAAATTTATTTATGTTTTTTCGTCACCATAATTTGTAATGCGGCTAAATTTATAGCCATTTGTTTATCTGATATTGATAACATATTATGATTATGTTTTTTAGTCTGATATCACTGACTCACCGTCTGAAAATAATCATAGATGTTATATTTTTTTTAAATAACTACTTTGCGCCGCTGAACTAAACTTGAACATAAAGAAATATTTATATTTCTCAGAATTAAAAAAAAACTGTCCTACTTGGCTAAAAAAAATTTCCAAAAATTTGTCTTTGTATTATTTCATTATTATTGTAATCTATTATGTCCATTTTCATCCTAAAATATTTTTGGTTGCAAAATTGTCAAAAATCACATGAGCAAACTTTTCAATCATTAATGTACGTCCTACCTAATCGGCGAATTCTCCAACGTTTTTTTTTAGTTTAATTCATTTAATAAAACGCCCGTTATGAGCAATTCAAACTCTGACATGTGAAGTTTGCAAGCATCAGGTCATACCCGTTCTTAAGACATTCTCTATACAAAAACATAATTAACCACTATTTCTAATAGGAAATGCAATCGCTGTTTTTAATGGCTGGAATGCTGATTACTTATGATACTGGAAGCATGATTTTTTAAAAGAAACCCCTATGGGCTTCCACAACAAAAAAACAATTTTTTGTTATTTTCGTGTGTCTTTTTTATTGCGTAATAATTGTACTTCTTTTAAGTGCTACCCACGTGTGTTGGGCACCACGTGGTAGGACCCAACATCGTCCTCACTGTGTTCTCATATAATGTGAATATACACATAATAAAATCATCTCACAAATAATCTATATCTGTAATTCATCAAAGCCGATAATGAAGGTGATATTACGCAGTGGTGACTGACGTGGGATACGAACCTACGCTCCAATTTAAATAAAAAATGTTCTGTAAATTATATTGAATTATATTAAATTTAAATTGTAAGTATTTCCTGATTTACACAGAATTGTGCAGAGGGAGGGCTTGATAAGGGATAGTTTTAAAATGTAAAACAGGCTAAAAAGAACTTTGATTTTTTCGGGGCCATTGATAAGGGTTAATTACTCTTGCCGACACTTAATAAAAATTTGGGCAAGATTAATTAACTTATCAATGACAGCGAAAAAATCAAAATTCTTATTAACCTGAGATTAGGTTCTCCGGGTACAAATACAGGGTTCCTAACAGGATTTTCAAAAAAAAATTTTGTTAGAAACTTTGATTTCTTTTTTTTTTGAATGCCCAAAAACTTAAAAAAACCAAACTCAAGGCTGAGTTTAAACGTACAACAAGTCCCATGACGGAGCAGTCTCGCGAAGGTCATGTCCCTCATCAGGCTGTCCCTTATCACGTCATCCCCCTGTACACAATTAACATCACACCTTTTCAAAACAACAACGACTTATTACTGATTCATTATGGCGATCTTGGATGAAAATCTGGTTGAAATTGTCGATATAAAACCGAGCTTTTCAATCTTTCAAATCAGTCGACGATGTAACGCCGGGAGCATTAGCTCCTGTCAAGTCTATATTTTTCAGTAAGATGTTGCCAACAATTGAAGTGTTTTATGTGTCAAGGTCTAGACCATCTTGTCTATATCAAACATCAATATATGATAAATATCAAAAGGAGTATCATAAGTATCAAGTTTGAGATTATAACGAGGACTCTTAAAATGTTTCAAATTCTGTATAAGCAATCTCCTGGAATATTGGACGATATGTAACAATATTCGGTCCAAATGGGGTCCATTAGTTGTGGTTTGGGTCGACTTCTTTACAAATTCTGACGATTTCTGTTCCCCTCACAATCAAACTGTTCAAAAAACTTTAATAGCTGATTTTAGTTGCATTCTGCAAAAATATATGAACCCTACGAGTTATATAAAAAGTTAAAAACAACAAACATCTTGTTTGGACCCTTTGTAAGGGACATTGAGAAAAAAAAAATCTAAGATCCCTACAGTATGACCGTACTGCTTGAAAATTTTTGTAACGCTGAAATAAATATCTGTTGCTGCAATAAATTTATATCGTCATGTCATATCTGTATTTTTCAACCTCGTATTTTAACTCATATGACGCCAAGAACGGTCAAATGAACTCATTTTAGAAACTTTTCAGCCATACTATTACAATTCTAAGGATTAACTCGAGGTAAAAGTTCAAGACTTTCGTCATTAACTGTTTAGACGTGGCCAAAGGCGGAGCGCGGCAATGCACTAATAATTTTTGGAAAATTGCCAAATGTTAAAAACTTTATTCCATTTACTTTCTTAATTTATTAAAGTTGACCGGTAATTAACCGTTGAGCATCAAATCGCCGTCACTGTGCGTTATTGTAGTTATAGACGGCTATAGACTTAGTTTGATGAATAATTATTCGGGTCAGATGTGTCTCACACTATGTGAGACGGAAACAGGCCTGTTTGAACTACTGCGAAATTCACATAAATACTACAGAAGAAAGTAAGCACTAGGTTGCCCAAACCAGAAAGCTCATAGGCTAAAGTAAACACTATTTTTCATGCATGTATTACACGGCCTGCACAGTATCGGACAGGTTTCAAGAAAAAACCTGCCGGATAACTGGCGGAATAACTACTCAGGGTGCCTGGTAACTGTGTAGGATGCTCGATAACTGCGGACGGCGTAAAGGGTTAGGTTCTAAAGTTTTCTTGGGGAAAAACATGTCCGATAACAGCACGAGCGGCCCGAACTGCCCCATTACTACGCAAGCGGTCTATGATATAGAACGGGTAGTGATCAGAATACAGTTTGTTGGCACACAACGCAACAGTGCGCCCACAATGCAACGTTTTTGGCCTATTTCAGCCTAAAGGTTAGTGCGTCCACAACGCAACGGGTTTTGACCTATTTTTTCATATTTTTCCTATATTTGTGAATAAGAATTTCCCAATAATTTTAGTAAATTAAAAATGACAGCAATTTAACACATCAAAGAGTTTTACGAATTGTTATTGGCTGTAGATTCTACAGACTATTTGACCAAAATAGAGCCTATACCGGGTTGTATACCCTGTAATGCCTTTGGTGATTGCTTCGCGCACAACACAACAATTTGCCTACAACGCAACGCTTTTTGGGGGAGTGATTGCGTAGCGTTGTGGACGCACCAACTGTATTCGGAACGGCGAAATTAAAGCGTAGGCGGATTTTCTCGAATTTTTCAGTCAAAGGGGTATAAAGATTAGAGCAAACCCAATGCATGGTAAAAGAGAGAACCATGATAATTCTGATGATGATGAAAAAATACGTGGCTATAATGTGTGGAAATATTTTACATAAATCCGAGTCAATAAAAAACATACCGTTCTGGTAATCTGATTGATCCAATAATGTCCAACTAAACCAAACTATGCCCTTCAGGCCGGAGAAGCCGACTAATCCCAAAAAAGGTCTAATTTGTTAAATTATTCTGTGAGAATTTACGTGGAAAAGTGCGGAGGAAGACAATCGAGTACTAATGGGAATTCAAAGCGCCCGGGATTCGGCCAATATCAACGGTGTAAGTCCGCCTAGGCGAAACATCAAACGAAACAAAACGTGGAATTTCCTTCGATCCACGTTTTTTTTTCTAAAGATTGTCGAGACACTACTACATCTGTATATAAATATTTAAAGAGAGACTTTCAAGGTTATCAATAATTACAAATATTTAATGCGACAAATGGGAAATATAAACAACAGACAAAAATATACAACATACGTCATTATGTTATGTTATTTTACTCGCTGAAAAGGGTACATAACAGCGAAATTCGTTTTCCCACATGACAAGTGTATGTTTTAGTTTACACCTCCTGCGCAGTTATCGGGAAGGTTTCGAGAAAACAAACGTACCCATTATTCTGCAGGATGCCCGATAACTGCGCAGGGCGTAGGCGGAAAAGTGAAACGTTTTTTGGGAAAAAAACTCCCGATAACCGCACGAGCGGGCCAACCTGCCAGATAACTGCACAGGGGGTTATCAAAATAATATACCGGAGTTTCGATCTTTTGGAGAGAAAGTTTTGCCAAGAAAACGTTTTTCGGAGCAAGTCTTTCTTTTCCTCATAAAACGTTTTTTCTTGTTGTGTGTCCGAAAACCGTATTTTTAATTTTCTCCGTAAAAAAATTCCTTGCGTTTTTTGCCGAAAACGTTTTCTTGCACGCTACTCTTTTTGTAGCAAAATCCACGCGGTGTCCCAATCCACTGACTCGATAAAGATAGCTGTTGATTTGATAATATTAGGACAAGTATGCGGCGCTTTCAACCTTATTGTAGAAAAGAAGAGATTCTTTATTTTTTTTCGCGTTGTTATTGTAACGCGGCCAATCAAAATTGACAGCGCGAGACAATTACGGTGTTACAGTTACAATATATCTTAGTAATGGATTGGGACACCGCGTGGATTTTGCTACAAAATGAGAGAAGTAATAATTTAGTTGTTTCTCCGAAAAACTTGTTCTTCTATTTTCTCGGAAAACAGTTTATCCGAAAAGCCCGGTGACAAATAGGGGGTATACTCATCTTTCTGTATCCAAATTATTTCAGTAATATGTGGCCTACAAAACATATGTTTTATTGCATGGTGAAATGATGCGGATTTAAACACCTGTCTAAAATGATATTGAGTATGACTGAACTTATTCAACCCTTCAGAAACTTTACATTTTTGAGTCCAATGGGAATAATTAATAAATTTAACTTTTGCTGTCTCATAGAAAACGATATGGTTGACAAAGGAAAAAAAAAGAATGTAAAAATAGAAAGCAAGAAAACAACCCTTGGGATCACAGACTGAAGTCGTTGTTTTTTGATTGACTAGCGCAATATATTAATTAAACGTGTGATTTGAAAACCTATTTTTTTTTTATTTATGGAAACAATTATTACACGAACACATTATGTACACACTTCGGGTTTGGGTAACACAAGCAGAAACTTTCTGCGGTAGTGCCGACCAGGGTTGTAAAGATGCGTTGGGGCGTAAGCGCGTATGGGCGTTGTGTTGGGGCCCCCTACCGACCATCAACGTTTTTTTCGACTGACCGGCCCAACTTAACGAAAATGCGTTGGCTTGGGTTGGAGAGGCATTTTGTATTCGAAGAGTTGGGTTGGGGTGCTCAACGCAACGCCAACGCAGATTTTAAAAATTATTTCCAACCCAACGCTAACCAAACACGATTTTTGTCAAAATCACTCGAAGCAAACGCTAACACAAAGCAAAATTGGCCCAAGTTTACAACTCTGGTGCTAACCCTGTAAAATGGTAGATTTATGAGTTCTTTTTTTCACGTTTAGAAGCGTTATTATTACTTCGTTATAGCCTATAACTTATAGGTAACCTATGCAGTTATCTTGCAAAAGTATCTTTCAGTTAATCCTTTTATTATTTTGTCAATTCAATAGGAAACCTTTCCCAGTTTATCCAGCAAGGTACACAGTATATATATATATATATCTGTACCAAATTTTCAGTGTTTTTCCATTTTGACACCCTAAGAGTTACGGTTAGGCATTTTTCGTAATGGCATTTTTTGTTCAGTATAAGATTCTGAATTCGATGTGCAAACTTTCAAAGTGATGTGACGGCCCCCACTTTCAACCGCGGGCACCCTACCTTTATTATTTTTTTCATTAACCTTTTATATATCCATTAATCACAATAGGTAGGTTCGGCTTAACAAATAACTTTCCCGACTGGTAACATTAAAATATAAGAAACGTGAAGATTTTGCTTATAGGCGTTACTGCAAAAGGAGCTACTTGCGCCGAAACAAGAACAATGCACTAATGAGTTAAACCAAATTATTTAATACAAAAATAAATATTTAACGTAATTGGCCGACCAAAGGTCCATTCTGTGCCTTTTTAAGCTTGGCAGTTAGTTTCTTCTGTATTTTTTGTGACCGCAAGCATCATTGATTGAACCGATAATCCGTGTTTGACAAGATCTGATAAATAAAATAATCATAGATGAAGACCGAAAAAGATTAAGAAATTGAAAAATGTTCACAATGTCAGTTTAACTTCAACTTTTTTCTTGTTTAGTCGTTTTTGTGTTTTCAAAGACTCTGATTTGATCTTAAACCCTAACCCAACTAACTATAAGTCCCTAGGTCGTTTAAAATTGGAAAAATTCTACATTCAGAATTCAAATCTCTCACAGGGGACGGATAAAATATGAGAGACATTTTATCCGACAAAAATATCATACGAAAACTTTTTTTCCTTTTTTTTTCTCGAAAACTTTTATATACAGTCCTTGATTCCATAAAATCCGTTATGGGGTAAACGGCCGTTGTTGAAGAACAAACGGCCCTTATGGAAGCGCCCCTTATGGAATCAAGGACTGAATATGAAAATTTAATCATAAACACGTTTTCTGCGAATGGTAGATATGAAAAAAGTGGGCAAATCGAAAATTTTTCGAAATTTTTTTTTTCTTTCATATCTACCAATGACCGCTGTGCCAATTTTTAAACCATCCCGGTTTCAAACTTTATTAATCCTGGTTTGGATTAATCTAATCAAATCGACTTTTTCAAACTTTTTCATATCTACAATCAGATATCTTGTTTGGCGTATAAAACGGCACATCAACGGCCCTAAATTAGAGTGAAGCCTCATTTAATGAGCAAATCCCAAAGCATTTGGGATTGTATTTTTAGTCTTAATTAAACGAGCGATTAGATGGAAAAAAAGTTCGCTTTTTATACTTAATCAGCATGACGAAATTGCTTTTATATGCGACTGTAAAGTTAAAAAATGTGGCGGTTTTTACAACACCTTCGGATTAATTTAATTAATCCTAGAAAGTAGTTATCACGCACGTAATGCAACATTAGTTATGCTGCATACTAATTAACTAACGAAATGTAGTTCTAAGAATGGTAATTCTTAAAGTCGCCACAGTTTGGGTTTTTAAAATCGAGCGCCTCAAAGACAGAGAGTCGCGCGCTCTTCTTTCTATAGCGGGCTCGCAAAAAGTGTGGCGATTTCAAGTAAACCCCAAATGAATCGTTATAAAATTTTAACTCCTAGACACGAAGTCGGAAANGTTTTTACAACACCTTCGGATTAATTTAATTAATCCTAGAAAGTAGTTATCACGCACGTAATGCAACATTAGTTATGCTGCATACTAATTAACTAACGAAATGTAGTTCTAAGAATGGTAATTCTTGAAGTCGCCACAGTTTGGGTTTTTAAAATCGAGCGCCACAAAGACAGAGAGTCGCGCGCTCTTCTTTCTATAGCGGGCTCGCAAAAAGTGTGGCGATTTCAAGTAAACCCCAATTGAATCGTTATAAAATTTTAACTCCGAAGTCGGAAAGTTTGTCTCAACTCGCTTCAAAAATGCTTGTAAATGGGTCACTCTTCATTTTACATATGTTTGGCCTACGCAAAAATGTTTGACTTACGCCCCTACGCCAACCTTACGGTCGTAGGTACCCCTGGGTGGATCTAGTTGAAGTCGCCACACTTTTTTCTAGCCGTAGGGTTGGCGTAGGTCAAACATTTTTACGTAGGTCAAACATATGGAAAATGAAGAGTGGCCTATTTACATGCGTTTTTGGAGCGAGCTGAGACAAACTTTCCGACTTCGTGTCTAGGAGTTAAACTTTTAAAACGATTCAATTGATATCTCGCTTTATATATTGGCGTATAATGAACAGGTCAGTATGTCGAAATCTGCATAATATACATATGTTTATATATATATATTTAAATGGCTCAATTTAATATGCGATTTACATTTTTTGTCTTCAACACTTGATTTGACGAACATATCTTATGCGTATAATCAGTCCAGCATTTTTTTCATTAATCAATAACTTACCGTCATAGTTCGGTCAGTGTAGCTCATGTGGAGATTATCAGTCAAAACATTTAGTCTTACCTATCGATATTACCTTACAACTAAAAAATCGTTTTCAGGTGGACTAATCGGCTTAACTCGTGCGACACTGAATGTGCGGTAGGGTTTCCTCTTTTCTCAAGTTTTAACTCAGCGGTTTGTCATCATGTATATGAATATCAAACACCACCTACCCAAGAAAGTTAACAAAATTAAAGTGAAAAAGATGTTAACTTACTTTAAGGTTGTTAACTAAACTCAGTAGTGCGTTAGCGGAAATGCGAGAAACGGTAAAAACTGTTAACTTAATTGACTTTCGACGGTGTTTTCTAAAATCGAGAAAAAATTGTTAACTTACTGAAAGACTTTTAACTTGAAGATTCTTAGTTGAAGATTCCTTAGCAATGTTGGAAGCGTTGGGAAAGTTTGGAGCGTTGGCCAACGCTTGCGTTTTTCTTTAACAAAAATTGGACCGTTGGCCAACTTTTCCAATATTGATTCGTTAGTGCTAACTTACTAAGGTAGGTGGTGTCCATGAATATCCACCATTTAACCACTCACCCCCACACCCTTATGTTTCAAATATCCAAGTTCGGGCGGTTTACTTTTTCCGAATTTTGTTTTGCTTAAAAACTGGTCTTTATAAGGCCAGTTTTTGATAAATTTAAGGACCGGTCAGTCATGTTTTTTACAAACTTTACGTTCCGGGAAAACGCTATAAAAACCGTTTCACAAATACGATTACATTATTTTATCCTGCTGCTAAGAGAACAAAGCTTGTACTTTAACATGGCTGTATTTTGGTTGTCATAAGTATCACCACCGATCGCCCAGGTTGACTTGAACTTGTCAAAAACTTCAAATTGAGGCGCCAATCACGTGAACAGTGTTGGTGGTATTGATT
>SCLG01000020.1:786468-819255 GCA_004367875.1 Oikopleura albicans
ATATTTTTCATTTGCTTTGGGAAATGATGGGGCTGTAAAATGTCCAAAAATTTTTCCCGTAATATGGTTAAATTAACTGTTTAATTATGCTGCTCTTCCGACCACATCATTTGCATGATTTATCGGTTATTTTTTTCGTCAAATCAATAAATTGAACTCAATATATGTATGACTGAAAACAAATAAACATACTCTAATTCAATAAGGTTCAATAATTCGTTCGCTAATGGTCAAAAGATGAACCGACGAATTCATGCGTTAGAATGACTAAATTACGGTTATTGCTCAGGTCAAGGAGGTTATATAAGTTTATGACAAGTTTTTGACGCTTTTTGCGAACAAAGTACAGCATAGTAGTGCCCATACTTTGGCAGTCTACATGTGTATCACAGCAAAAATCCCAATTCTTAATCAAAATCCCATTTTTTGAAAAAAATCCAGTTTTTTTGATAAAAATCCCATATTGTGATTAAAAAACCCATTTCTTGAGAAAAAACCCATTTCTTGAGAAGAATACCATATTTTGATAGAAACCCATTTCTTGAAAAAAAATCCCATTTCTTGATAAAAAAAATCACATTTCTTCAGAAAAAATTCAATTTCTAGAGAAAATTTCATATTTTGATAAAAAAAACCCATTTCTAGAAAAATAACATTTGTTGAAAAAAAAAAGCAATTTCTTGAGAAAACTCACATATTTTGATAAAAAAAACCCATTTCTTGATAAAAAAACCTATTTCCGGATAAAAAATCCCATTTCTTGAGAAAAAAGGCAATTTTTTGAGAAAAATCCGATATTTTGATAAAAAAATCCCATTTCTGGATGAAAAATCCCATTTTTTGATAAAAAGTCACATTTCTTGAGAAAGATGCAATTTCTAGACGAGATCCCATATTTTTATAAAAAATCTAAATCCCAATAATTGAATGATGCAATGATTTAAAGCGTCTAGGAAAGGTCAATTGGAACATGACACTTGAACATGCCACTTATTGTATAGATAAAACAGTATACTTATAATTGGACTCTCCTAATTAACAATTACTATGGAAAGTCTTAAGTCAATGGCGTATGACAAAAACGATAATGAGCTGGCCGCGTTTGCCCTCTTGAACTCAAAAATAAAAATTAACTGGCTTCGCCTGGCCTCTCGAGGTTGGTTGATTTAAAATGATAGAAGAGTGAGAAATAACGAAATTAATGACCAAGCTATCCTAACTTTACTTCACTACACCGGGTGTAGTATACCGCCTAACTTGTTAAATTAACAAAATTGGCTTATCTTTTCACTTTTTGAAAAACGTGTCGCGATTTCGAATTATCTTACGAAACGACCTATTCAATTATTGTAACAAAATTCACTTATCTTGACACTTTTTGAGCACTTTGATTGCTAAGATAACCGGCTAGGTGATGTATTTTTAAGGTTTGAGGAAAAACTTTTCAAATGAGGAGAGAAACTCAAAGATTCATTATTCGGTAATAAACACACTTCCCGACCGGTATAATTTTCAAATGCATAATTAACTTTAACCATACGAACACGTTTGGTTAAAAAACAAACTGGCTTCAAAGAGCGAGAACGGTTACCGTTAACCGCTGCTTACCGGGTCTACTGACCATTTCCATTGCTTTGCGGTTCAAATTGTGATGTACGTCTATAACGGTACAGACTATTAATGAAACCTTATTTCAAGCATCTTTTGGCGATTGCGGTCGGGATTTGAGCGAAACCGAATTTAGTTCACAAGATCACTTTGGTGCGTTTTCAAACGTAAAGGTCAATATAGGGAATTGCCTTCTAACTGCCGAAGAGCGCAAAGTAACTGGACAAGCGAGACCACCAATTCGGCTCACATCGCGGTCTTTCAAAGAAAATAGTTTTCGACAAAACCGATATTCGACAAAAGGTTTGGGAAGAAAACGTTTTTTGGAAAATTTCACCAATAAACGTGTGATGCATACGTTTGTTGATGAAATTCTCCGACGAGAAATACCGCGATTTCAGCCAAATTGGTGGTCTCGCTTGTCCAGTTACGGTATGCTCCAAGAATTTTTTTTTCTTCAGAAAGAGAGACGGTTTCTCAGGGACCGGACATTGATAAACTTTCCCCGAAAAACGATGTCTTCGATAAATCATCTCTCTGAAAAACATGGAATTCCCCGAAAAACGCTTTTTTTTTAATGTTTTCTTCGAAAATTATTTTCGACAGACCGCGGTACTAGTTTGGCTAGAGACGATGAAACGGTACATCTGATTTAGGTAGGGACGATACCGAAAGGGACGAAACCTGAAAAGGGCAAAAATAAATGTTGTTTACCTAAAAGTAATCCCTTTTCAGGTTTCGCCCAAACCAGGGTGTGCCGGTGAGACCGAATGCATAATTTGAGCATTTGGATGTTTGGTCCGATTTACTTGTTTTTTGCCCTTGAACTTGACACATACTGACTGAGCAGAATAACTACTGTGAATGTAAATTGTTCGCATAAAATATTGAGGCGTTGCTAAATATGTCAAATTGACATCATGTTGAATATATGGGCCACATTTGTAAAGCAAGTGTTCGCGATAAAATTAAGACATCATTTATGAATTTTGTATGCGCTTTTAATTATGCGGTAAACTGATATTTTAAATGAATATTTTTTGGGTATTTTATTATTACTCCGTGACAGTATCAAACCGCACAGCCTGATTTGGGCGCAAACAGAATAAAGCAAAACCTGAAAAAGGAAAATTAAAAAAAAAAACTGTTTTTTTAGAAAACAAAGCTCATTTTTGATCTTTTTCAATAATTACTAACTAATGGACTAGAATAAGTTTTCACGAAAAGTGAAAAAACATTTCCTTATTTTTTTTAAATTTGCCTACGCATTTTCGCCTACGCAATGTTTTACTCGGCTACGCAATTTTGTGCCAACGCAATTTTTCAACTCGCCTACAAAATTTGTTTTGTGGTATTGCCTCTTTCAATTTGTATTATCTTTTTTTTTCAAAGATTAAAAATTAGCCGTGAAAAGATAACGGCGCAACAGGTTTACTGTTTGGAAAATATTGTATAAGATAATATGAGTAGTACACGTATGATCGATAAAGTGGTTTAAACAGATAAAGCTCCCTGAACCTTGTTTTACAACCACGTTCTACAAAGTATATAACATGTTTTTTTTCTTAAATTCTTAAAATTGATTTCTAAATCTAAATTATTTTTTGGATATGTGTCCCTTCCCATTTTAAGAGAATGCCTTAATCAAAAAGGGTGCTTAAAACATGCCACATATTAATTTAATGAGAGACATTAAGAAATGTTATTTTTTCGCGAAAAGTTACTTATTTTAACGCTTTAGCGTACTTTTATTGTCATTATAAACTATTAGATGATCTATCAAAGTTATATACACAGGGTAACCAATTAACCGGCACCAAAATTTTTTGACAAGCTGCCGGTTAATGGCAAATAGCCTGTTAATGTGGACATGCGTAAGTGGAAGACGTCTTAGGTGATTTCTTTTTTTTTAATTCGTCATTTTGACCGCCATAAGGTCAAGTGAGTTCTTTGAGCTATACACAGGGTAACCCATTAATTGAATGTTTAATGAGTACATGCGTGGGCCTTTGTGCTGGAAAATTTTCGAGCAAAAAACTACCGGTTAACGGCAAACTGCCGGTTTATGGTTGCCGGTTAATGCGTTACGTTGGTATTTTATTAAAATGTGATTACTTAAAGTAAAATAACTTTTGTCTCCGAAAAACAATGAATATTGTCAAAATACTGAGACAAAAATATATGATAACCATCAAAAAACCCAAAAAAAATTTTCGCCGAAAAAAACAGAAAATGTTTTTCGTCGAAAAAACAAAAAAAGCGTTTCACTGAATTATTCTTCGGGAGCTAATTCCTGTTACTTAGTGTGTTTTTGGTTCGTCAAATAATACTCTTATGATAAGAGTTTTTTACGGAAAACGTTACTCACAGAATGAGCCCTTCGTCGAAAATGTATCTCGCGGGAAAAGTTTTCAAATGAATTTTTTTTCAGCGAGATTCCGCGTAGCAGAACGTTACTTTCTGAAACGATAACAGTATTTCTTTTGTTTCAATTATATCTATTATTATTTTTTCCAATATTGGAGGTTTATAAATAATCATTTAACATTTAATATTAACGACATATGATAAAATTATTATCCAAAACTCGACCCACCTTTTCGATAGGATTTTACCTGTTTCGATCAATTCCATGAATCCGTATTTTTATATACAGTCTTTACAGCAGGGCTCGGCAAAACTGGTTCTTTTTTTGGCTCGGCTCGGCTCGGGTTTTGAGCGAAGAAATTTCTTTTTGGCTCGGCTCGGCTCGCTCAAGCTCAAAAATTTTCTGGCTTGGCTCGGCTCGTTCTAACTCAAAAATTCTTTTCCATTTTGGCTCGCTCGTGTTAAAATTAGGTCGTTTTTCAACGTCTCAAAAATTACTTTTTAAAGCGAACATTGCAGGTTAAATAGTGAAATACCGTTTTTTGCAAGAAATTTAAAAATTAGGGGGCTAGTTGTTTTGAAAAATGTTCGAACCGAAAGCAAAAATAGAAGTACCTGTTAAAATACAACAATTGATACACACCGCACGAGGATTCATCAGGTCACTTTCGCCTTCCAAAACTCGGCTCGCTACCATTAAAATTTTCGTTGTCTGAGCGAGCCAAAGCGAGCTAATTGTGCCGAGCCCTGCTTTACAGACTACTTCAATATCGTTACATTCAAAAAATCGTTACACTCAAAAAATTGTTACACTCTAAAAATCGTTACAAAAAATCCTTACAAATAATCGTTACAAAAAATCGTTACAAAAAATCGTTACAAAATGACGTCATGACTCAAAACCGTTACCGATTTTTGAATCTCAAATTGTAATTACTTTGAGGTAGGGATATTTTAGACTTGAACGCTGAGTTTTTTAATCGAACTACAAACATTTTAAATCCAATTTTGAACTTTGCCGAATTTATTAAAAATTGGAACATTTATTCTGATAACTTATTTTTTCACTATTTTGGTCTCAATTGAAGTTCAATTATTGAACATTTTTTAAATTAGAAAACATTATGTGATCGATTCGGAAAGGTCTGAAGAATATTACCTACGGGTTAAAAAAATAAGGCCTGAATTACTCGAGAATTAAGTGCTGAGTTGCATTCTTGTAAAGCGTCCTGTGGGAGTTAGGAACACGTTTTTTGTTACAGCTCTTTTGGTTTTTATGTTTTATAATTATATGATAGTTAAAACCAATGTGGAGTGAACGATTTTCATTCCGTTTACATGTTAACATATACGCATACACCACCCACCTACTAAAGTTCAAAAACCAATGTGGAAAAAGGTGTTAACTTTCCTGAACTATGTTAACTTTTGAAAGTATTACGTAGGCCGAAGTGACGTAAAAACCTAAAAAACGGTTCATTATGTTAACTTAGGTAATTAGTTTATTAGGTACGAATAAATCAAAAAAAAAATTAATACGATTTTTCGTTAACTGGTTTTTCCTAGATTTTTCCTCGAGATTTTGTTCAGGAAACGCCTACGCATTCATCCGTGGTCTTTTTTCCCGGTGACAGCCAATTTCACAAGTTACATTTTTTTAAATTCAAAACATTTTTTTTTATTGATTCAAAAAACAAAACAAAATAATAAAACACAATTTCTCATTCATATCAGAACCTGGTAATTTTGCATATTAATTTAACGTTTGTCTCTTAAAGTGACAAAAAAAACAATTTAATTTTTCTGAAAGACATATTCGAGTTGACTTGAACCGATGTCAAAACCTGTCCTATCAAAATATAAGTAGCCAAAATATTTTAATTTTTAAAAGCATTTTTCTTTCCTTTTTTTCGAGTTCAAAAAATATATGCGGTATCAGAAGAAAAATATAAACCGGATTAAGTCTTCGAATAAATTGGAAAAAAGGCAATATTTATATGGTATTTAAGATTTTTTTTTGTTATTTATCAATTTCTGTATACATTTGAATATGTACACCACCTAACCAGTTATCTTAACAATTACTTTGCTGAAAAAATGTTAAAATTATTGAATTTTGTTAAGATAACTGGAAATCGCGATACGTTTTGGACCAATAGTGTTAAGATAATTGAATTTCGTTGGTTAGAGGATGCAATTTCTCTAGTATGAAATTTATTTTAAATCGAACCTTTTTTAACAAATTGATTGTTTACTTAAAAAAATTGTATTCGCATACATTTTACAAAACTACTATCAATATTCATGGGGGAAAGTTAGGTCTACAAATTCCTATAATTTGCACTTTTCTACCAAAAATGATTAACGAACTCAGAATTCACTTTTCCATAATCAGCTGAATGGTAAATTATCGTTTTCCAATTTTTGTTTTTTGTTTTACCCGGCCACACAACGAATTTTTCGGTGGTATAGAAAAGTGTTTTGAATATCTAGAAAAATTGGTTTGTGTCGATTCCTCAACCTTAGCACCTTTTTTGCTCTTTAGTGTCAAAATTGGTCGTTTTCGGTTGGATTGAGGAGGAACATGTATTTCTAATTACGCAAAAAAGTGTGGAATTTCCCAGTCGTATGTAAGTCAGCAGAATTTTTTTTTTTGTCAATTCCGGGACTCAAATTCTGGTCACGTATATACTACTTCCCATTTTTCATTTTGCCCATAAATGGTGAAAAAAAACCTTGTTCCCACACCTGATGAGGGCTTATTATCTCGAAGATTTAGAGAGGATAAACTACTCCCAATTTTAGACAGGTTTAACTTACGATTTCACAAGGATCTCAACTTTATCTTTGTTGCAGGCAGGTCTCGAAAAAAAGTCTAATACATGTTTATTATATTCGGCCGTTTACCGTCGACGGGCTACTTTATTCTTCTCTTTTTGTTGCGCGATTGACGTGATAATTTTTATGCATCTTTCTCTTGCCGTCATTATCACTGCTGTCTCAATTTTGTGCAGAACATGGTTTGATTTTTTTTTAGTTCGCTTCTACAAGGAATCGACGGCAGCAGCAAAAAAAAAAAGAAAAACAAAAAAAGGAGGGAGATATAAACCCAGGGAGAAAGACAAAAAAAGAAAAAAAAACAGTTGAGCGGCAAGGGCAAAATGTATAGACCAGAAAAAAAGGAAAAAATATAAAGTGGGACACGAGATAAAAGGGCCGTGTTTTGCCTCAGGGCGTCCAGCCCGCCAAATTGTTTGAATTTGTCATGGGAACGAATCAATAAAACAAAATCATAATTCGGACATGATGTTCAAATAAAAAAAAATATCATGTGTTTACGATTAGAAATTATTACGATTAAATGATTACGTAAAACTTCCAAATTACGCATTTCTATAATGCCTTTTCGGTACTTCTTGAAATCGCCACATTTTGGGTTTCCATTTTTTCCTTTGCTGCTGAAATTTTCAAATTGCCTGATTTTGCTTAAAGTAGCATTATTTTATAGTAGCATTATTTCCACTTTTTCCGATTTAACCTACGCCCTACCCGGTTAAAGTAACACTTTTTGCTAAAATTAAGAGTCTTTTTTGTCATTATGGTTTAACTTAGGCAGGTGGGTTGTGTACTTAACCACAAGTATTTTTCAAAAAAAAAAATTGAACGACAAGGACAAACTGTATAGACATAAAAACATATAAAGTGACGTGGGACACGAGATAAAAGGGCCGCGTTTTGCCTCTGGGCGTCCAGGCCGCCAATTTGTTCGAATCTGTCATGGGAACAAATCAATAAGCCAGAATCATAATTAGGACAATGGTCGACAAACCAATGATCCGCAGAATTGCATCGATTTTTAGTCATTGTTAAAAACAAAAACATGTCTGGGAGACATTTTGATCAAATCAGAGCTTAAGGTTAAAAAAAGTTAAAAGCGGGAATTACTAAGTTCACTTAGAATCGATTATGAAAGGTGAACGCAAATAAGCTATGACGAAACGGCATTAAATTGTTGAGGAACTAGTCACAGAATAATTTTAACCCTTAAACGTGCGTTTTAAGTCAAGCTTTGCTGTGCTATTTTGTCACGTGACCCGTAGCAAGTGTGAGCTTTTTTGAATTAGTGGCCTGTTTTACGTACAAGGGTTAAAAATAGTTTTATTTGAAACACTCAAGTTTTTCTTGAACTTAAATCCTAAGCGCTGCCAAGTAACTTGCCATTTTCTGACATTACCGAGGTATGTCGGAGAAAAAGTTTTTTCGGAGAAAATGCAAGAAAAAGTTTTTCGGAGAAAACAGAACAAACAATTTGTCCGAGAAAATGCAGGTTAAAGTTCTTCGGAGCAAAGACAAGACAAACTTTTTCGGAGAAAACGTTTTTCAGATAAATCGTATTTCGGAGACTAAGTTTTTCGGAGAAAACGTTTTTCAGATTAATCGTATTTCGGAGACTAAGTTTTTCGGAGAAACTTACTCTTTTATTCTCAACCTAGCTGAGTCTGGCTGTCTAATATTAGTATTTCGGAGAAAAAAATTATCATACAGTCAGGGTTCTCTCGATGTACATTCTCGATTCCCAAATATGTGGCTTAAAAAAGGTGCACATCGAGAGGTATTAACATTTTTTTCTAAAAACGCTCTCATCGAGGGACCCCTGACTGTAATTAAGTTCTACATCTTCTAATGGAAAACGTAAGCTGAACGAAAAGGTTTCAAGATACTTGGTTAGGTGGTGTATTTGAAGAAAATAATAAAGATTGATCATTGGCGTCACTTTTTTGTGTTTTTCTGAAATTGATGGGTCGATGATTTATTGCATGGAGCAATTGACCCCAGACATTTGCCAAAATGCATTATTTCGGAAGACCCGATATATATTATAAGGAGCGGGTTGTATATGTGTATTGACAAAAAATGTAATCAAGGTGACAAAAAAATAGGTGACAGCCAACCAGATTTGATTGGATACTTTATGTCCTTAGTGCCGTATATATCACATCCTCGATTTTTTATGGGATTTAATTATAGATTCGCGGCTAAATTTTAATATATGAGATCTACATATTGGACACCTAACATAGACGCCACACGGAAAAATTAGAAAACACGCGCTTATAAGTACACCCCATACGCTATTATGTCGAGAAAACCCTTAATAGAAAAACAATTTCATTAAACTATGACTGAAGACGGATAACGGCGCAGTGCCTAAGCGGCGTATACAAATCTTAGATTGTGAGCAAAAAACTGCCGACCAGTAGCACGACCGGGACAACCTGCCAGATAACTGCGCAAGTGGTGACATGTACAGCTTCAACTGTAAATAAATTAAGAGGAAATTAGATGGTATTGACAGAAAGTTCTTTTGTTAAGGGGTTAAGGACAACAAAGATGCTAACGAGACAGTTCTCCCTCCCTTAAGTGCCGCATCCGAGCTTAAAAAACCGCGACACTTAAGTGATGGGCGGAACTTAAGGGATGGTTTGCCTCCAAAGCTATTTTTTAATTGAAAAACAAAATTTTCATATTTATTTGTTTTTACTTTGAAAACGAATTTTTGATTCATTTGTATTCATTATTATTTTTAAAATAATTATAATTAATGAGTAATGTATAAAAACAACTTGTCTAATAAGCACTGTCTAAAAATCAAACCAAAGGAAGCCAATAGATCAATTGACCAAACCATGACCGCTAAAATAATAATTGGACACCCCTCAAAAATCGTCTAGTAAAACGCTTACTGACCGGACTGATGTTGCGTTTGGGCATTTTCTTCATTATGTCGAGTTTATAAAAAAAATGACGGCTTTATTCACAATGGCAAAATAAGATGCAAGTAAGCCAGATAATAATCTTGTCGACGAAAGTGCTATTAGAAACCAATATTGAACAGTTAAGCATTATTTTTACTACTCTGAAGTAATTATTCCTGTCCATACTATTTTTTTGAGTTGGCTTATCATTTTTACCCGGAAAAAATCGAACCCGAGGTTTATTTTCTGAGTTTTATATTTGACAATATAAACTTACTTGACACGAAGTGACAAATAAGTTGATTATTCGCAGATTTTTTTTTTCGCGAATTTTCATTTAAAAATTATTTTTATCTTAAATAATTATTGAGGTAGTAATCTCGCGTCTAATACACCAGGTGCGTAGTTATCGGGCAGGCTGGCTTGCAGTTATCAGCCACCCTACGCATTTTTCAGGCACCCTATGAAATTACGAAGTGAATTAAAGTATTTAATTTCGCCCACAAGGTGGCCACGCTGTACATGAGATAAATGGTGGAAATATTTTTGTTATACAAAAAAATTCGGGTTCTGATTTTCAAACATAGCCTATCAAGTGTACTACCTAGGGCCTAAGTCGGGTAGTACTACTACCCAAAAATTTTGAATTAAAAAACAAATTGTGAATTTTGAAAGGCTAAGTCGCTAGAGAGCATTCAAAAACTAACATAAAAAGCAATTCAGAAATATTGGACTCACACTCATCGTAATAATGCATCAGAGATAAATCAGCCAAAAATGTTAAATAATCTGACAGTTGAATGAAATTTGAGCCAAGTAAGCCTTTATAAATTAAACTAACCTCCTATATACCTTTAATGGGGATCATTAGAAAACCAAATGTTCGACGTTTTCCCCACCACAGTTTGTGGCATATTCTATTGCAATATGGGCCTATTTAGGCAGGTTCACAGTCAATGCCAGCGCGCACAACAAACTCCACTTTTTAGATTTGAAAAAAATCAATAACAATACAGAATGTTGCCAAATTGACGTATGTTACTGGGTTTTGCTAGTCTCATAATGAGAATATGTAAAAATCAGTTCGCGAATTAGAATTGATATATAATTACGTAATCGAATAATTATGTGTCAGTTCTTACGTTGTTAGTGCTCTAGAATATAATCCGAAAATAAGGGAATTATGGAGTTGGTTTTGGAAAAGATTTTTTTGGAAAAAATTCTTAGATTACAATACAGAGCAGGGCTCAGCATAATTGTCTTGGTCGACTCCAATCAAAGCCGAGTCACAATGTTTTAAAATAGTGACTCAACTATGTAACATAGTCTACCCCGCGGTTTACATGAATTTCCGCCGTCTTTTCTTCCGAATTTTCTAGATTGCGATATTCGAGTTTTTAACGTGCGGAAAACACCTGAGTTTGGCTATCTATAAAATACGAAATAAAAAACGGCGGAAATTCACGTAAAACGCTGTGTATATTACGAGCATACTTTTTTGGCATATTTTATTCCGAGGAGGGCCGGACTGGGCCAAACCAACAATTTTTATCAGTCAATTATGCCGAGCCCTGTTGTAGAGCTTGTGAATTAGAATTGATAAATCAGGATAAATACAGTTCTTGAAATATTTAACGCTAAAATTATTTCAAGGCCAAAAAAGAACAAATCGGGACCTAAAACATATCCGTATTTCACTAAAAACCGTATAAAATAGATACGTCTTCAAATTGACCTCAATTCCATTAACTGAAGCTGTCTACAAATAGTTCAGCCATTAAGTATTTACTAATTTGATGATTAAGTAAAACACTATTAGTGCTCAAATTATTTTACTCAATGTCTTATTGCTCAATAATTTTTTATTTGTTAATTATTTATAGAAAATGTTTCCCAGCTTATTATATTATTTTTCTGGCTTTGGGTAGCATACGCTTAATATCCTACACTTTCAAAAAGAACATGAGTAGAATTCACAAAACATTGAGCTGTCCTGAACTGGCCTGTCGAGGCCCAAAAATACGATTGAGCTGTCTTGAACTGTCCTGTTGAGCTCAAAAATAAGTTGTTCTCAGCCAATAAATAAGGAGCTGGCCTATGGTAGCCTCTCGACTCCAAAAAAAAACGTGAGCTGGCCTGTCGAACTGCCAAGCCAGCTGTTGAGCTGGAAGGGCTGACTAGGTGTTGCCGAGCCCTCAATACGCTACGGTATGTCATCATTATATTAAATCGGGCTTTCAGATCAAAATTAATTCATTAAACCTTATAACATAATAATACAGCGAAACAAAGTCTTTGCTCGATTATTAGAAATCGGATTTCTAGTCTAAGAATTGTTCCAAATCGGGTTAATAAAATCACGCTCACATTATTAAAACGAGTTCTTGAAAAATATTAAGTCTTCTGTTTTTTTCTTATCGTCGTCAAATTAATCCAATTGAATGTGCTTGTTTATGCATGATACCAAGTAGGTCAAGATTGATACCACTGTTTGACATATTGATTTTATTCTGGAAGTATATGGATTCCATACTTAAAGTATGTACCAAACTCACAAATGTAGGCGGAAATTTTGCCGCGGAATAAGGAAAAATAACCAAGAAAGCCTGCCGGATAACTGCACAGGGTGCCAGCTAACAGGATAACTGCGAAACGCGTAGGCAGAAAAGTGAAACATTTTTTGGAAAATAAACCTGCTGAATAACAGCACGAGCGGCCAAACCTGGCGGATAACTGCGTAAGGGGTTATATGTAATTATGCAAGTCCTTCCCAATATAGGGTTTTGAATTTTTCGCACATTTTTCGCTCAGTGGAAGATACTGCATCCAATGCGTTAACTTTCATAAAGACCTTAAGCACATTATTTTAACCGCTATGTACCCTAATTATCATTTTCTTAAAGTCCAACTTAACTCTTAGGGATCACTGTATGACTGTCGTCACACCACGGCTTAATTGCCCTGATTTCTCATCAAAACGGCCCCAAATCAAAAATCGCTGATAGATGGGTCAAAAACAAATTTTATGGAGAAACTTTGCAACAAAAATCGGAGATACAAATATTTTCTCAAAATGTATTCAAAAATTTTATTGAGATTATTTTGAAGAAATCTGACGATTTTTTATTGGTCTAGATGGATACGTCATACTCGAATACCCCGTGAAACAAGCATAATGCAATTTGCAAAGAATTTTATCAAAACAGCAATAAGGGGCTTGTGTGATGATCATGAGTCATGATTCATGATACAGTGTCCCCTACGGGGTACACGAACACCTGTGACCCACTCGAGTTAGACCTAGAAAAAGAAAAGTCTGAATCGTCTTACTTCCCGCTATTTTTATATCAGACGGTATGTCATTGCAGTTCACATAAAATTGCCCGTAAAGGACGCAAGAACTGTACCGTGGTTGACATTTTGTGTAATCGAACTTGCAAATAGTATCTTGGTTTTGGCGGTCATAATTCGTATTTGACTTTTATGAAGCAGGAAGCATGCAATGAACATTGGTATTTGCGCAGTCAGATTTTTTTGTGATTTGTACATAATTTTAAAATAATATTCGTTAAAGTTACAAAGCATATGGTCAAGCCCCTTTTATTTACTTCAAGCAATCACAACAACTATTTACATAAAACAGAGGAATGTTGGCATGCAGCCCCAAAAACGGAAATTATTCAGCATTCATATTTTTTGGTTAAAAAAGTAAACTTTTGAAAAATGGCGAACCCAGTTTTTGGCAGTTGGAAGGTTTGTATGTAGACAGTTAAGATGAACATTTAAAAAAACCGCCCCTGCGCAGTTATCGGGTCACTTTGAGTAATAGGTAATGGAAAACTGAGTCGATAATTGCGAAGGTACCGCGAGGATTCCGTTAATCTGAAGTGTTTAGCATAAGAAAGGTGTGCTTGAAAGATATTCGAGAAAACGACCCGATAACTGGAAGCGCTGAAAAATGACCCGATAACTGGGCATATTTTTAATACCCATCCTTAATTTCTGACGATATAATTTTTAATTTATGAACCTCTTAGTAAGCCTACTTAATGATTTTACAACAATTAATGATGAAAGGAATGTTTGAGAATACCGCCTACGCCTTGCGCAGTTGTCGGAGACTCTACATATCCCGTCGGGTAATTGCTGACGTTTATATAAGTTTTGTATTTTATTTAAATTTCGGTGTTGATGTCGTTAAACACTCGACTTTTGTATGCACTATGGATTAAGTTAACATAATTAGAGTGAAAAAAACTGTTAACTTACTTGAAGATCGTTAACTTACTTGATCAGTACGTAGACGGAAATGTTGGAAAACGTGCGAAAACTGTTACAGTCCCCCAACAGAATACTTGTACTTGAATTTAGGCAGGTTTTTTGCAAAATCAACAAAAATTTCGTTAACCTGCTTGAAACTTGTTCACTTACTTAGAATTAACTTACTCAAAGTTAACTAACTCATGTAGGTGGTGTAATCGATTGTAAAGGTTTTACACGGCAAAAAAGTTCACAGAATAAAGTTTGTATTAAAGTTTATATTTCTCTAACAATTTTAAATAGCTTTCGAAAAATGAAAACTTCGACGACTACATGTCAAAAATTGGGGTCGGTTGGGTTTTGCGAAAAGCCGGCGCAGCTGCTTCTTCAACAACAACAATTTCCCAGGAGGGCAGTGACGTTAGAATTGCGACCAGTTCAACCGTCAAAAGCTCGAATAGTTTGTACAAAATTGGAACACCAGTGGCCGAAACAACCATGGATGGACGATCAATTCAAGCCACCGTAACATGGAGTCCTGTTAGGGTATTCAGACCTAAATAATACCAATATTTTAGGCCGCCATATTCTTTGTATACCGTATTTGAGATAAGTAAATATGTTTTTGTTTCAACCTTAGTATTTTTTGATCCAAGAATTTTACAAAATAAACCTTGAATGCGAAACTTTTATTGAATAACCCTAATAACGTATCTTAGATATTTTACATCACTGTCTGGGTAAATACATGTATGGGCAATTTTTCCTTTTTAATGCTTCCTATGAAAAATACTAGACAACAGTACAGGGTGAGGTAATATAGATCCTAAGCCGTTTTTGGTTCACGAGTGCGATGAGCGAACATAAGTCACCAAAAAACGGCTTAGCATCTATATTACCTCACCCTGTAAATGACTTTGATTTACATTAATACATATTTTTTGGCTAGTGGTGGCGTTTGTTTTTTATGATGACTATATGATATTTTTAAACATACAAAATGTAGGTTTATCGCACCTTAACTGAACATCCAAATAGCTAACGAGTTGACGAAAACCGAAAGTTGGGACGGAAAGACCGCCATTTTGAAATATGTCGTCAGCGGAAACCAAATGACTCAGGTCTTGTCAACTTATTATTTTCAACTTTTTCTTAACTTGATTTCTAGGTTTTGGAAACGCAAGGCGTTACTTGCAAACGAATCCACGAAAAAGTTTGAACTGCACCTACAAAAATTTCATTTTTTGGACTATGCCAAATTGGCATTGCCAATATTATAATAAATGACAACTATCTTATCAATAAATTGACGAGACTTCTTATAATTTTGCAATCGGTTATACCAGATATTCTTGCATGATACAGATTAACCTGCCTTTTTAGTATGTGAATAGCAAAAAAAAAAAAATACGAAAATTCCAGAATATACATTTTCTAGCTTTTTCGAAAATATTTCCGAAAATATGACGTTTAGTCAAAAATGACTTTTAGAGAACTGAAATAGGCTCAAATGAATGGTGTTTACGGTGGCATTTGGACTTATTATATGATAACCATAAAGGTCAAGTATGCAGTGTGTGTTAACGATTTTTGAAAAACGTCCCTTATTAAGCACACTAGCCCTTATTAAGTACACCGTGTAGTACATTGAGTATACTGAGTGACTCACTATAAGTATCAGTATTAGGCCAATTTACCGCGGCACATTCACCTCGGCCAAGACCCCCTATCAAGACGCATCTGCATTTGCAACACATAATTATGTGTACATTATGTGTTACATTATGTAACGATAACCGGCCTGGTTAACACACAAACGATAACTTATTTTCTAAATTGTACAGATAAAAGTTGGATTAACTTCGCAGTAACTTTGTTTTATTTGGCTTGAATGGTAAGTCCCCAAAATATGCCGAATGCTTTGGAACCTTCAGTACTAAAATTCGTTATGAAAATGATTTTGTTTATTAATTCGAATGGCTGAAACATATACTCTTCACTTTTGATATCAGTAATTAATATAATTCAGGCAGTATGATTGATACTGTATCAGCTTTCCCTTTGCCGGAATTGGACACTTTTTAAACTTTAGTTCGACCCACGACCGGATTTAATTTCACATTGTAAGAAAACATACAACTTTATTCTGAACTACTTTTGTCGAAATTTGTTAGAAACTTGAACCGGAATTGGCTTTATTTTTGAAAGTACTGAAGAACTAGACATAGGCTGTCCAAACTGAAAATCGAAATTCACTATCATAAAAATCGTATTTTGACGTGATCAGAAAGGTCTGAAATGGACAAAAAAAAATCATAATTACGTTTTATCCCCTTTTTTGCGTTTTTCGTAAAACAGTCATAACTTTCGGTAGCAACCTTCAAATTTCATGTTTCATGTTAGTCTAGACAACCCGAACATCATTAACAAGCGTAGAGACAAATTATTGTCCTGAATCGCCATTGTTTGATTATTTTTCAATCAATAACGAGTTCCTGTTATCCGGTATTGGCAGTACGATTTCAGCTTTCTTCTCGGGAACTGTTGAATTGCCATAACTATTTTTAAAAACTAAATTTCCATTTTTTATTGAACATAAAACCATTGCATGCCCAAGTTGATTTGATACCGACATTCCGACCAGACTTCTCTTAGATTTGATAACGTTTTCAATTGTTGAAATGTCCGACAAATCTTTCGTATCATAAACATTTTCTGTAAATGTGATTTGTTTGTCAGGGAAATTTTGTTTGTTCAAAATTTCGGTAACAGAGGGTAAACGTTGCCAACCAGGTTCCATTAGAAGGGATTCGTCGCAAATTTTTTGTACCACGGTTGGGATATAAGCCGCTTGAATTTTTTCTATCTTCGTACAAGTATCATAGTTTGAGCTCGGCATAATATACAAAAATGAACTGGCCTATTGCGTTCAAACAAAAAAATCGGGTTGTCCGGAACTAGCCTTTCGACCACACAAATATACATGAGCTATCTTCACCTGGCCTGTCGAGCTATAAATTTAAATCAATTGTGACTTGACACTGAAACCCAGCAAATAAAAATGAGCTATTAGCGTAGATAATGACGTATAGCGTGGATTGGCATCTCGTATTAAAAAAATGAATAAGAACTGCCCAGCTAACTGGCTATTGTCGAGCCCTAATCAGAGTGGGACAATTTCGGTGATCTTGGCACAACAAGCATAACCAGCTCCTTTTCAAGAGCGTCATTTGTGTTCAACTTTTCTGCTAACTTGAGCAAATGAATCTTTTTATGGTGATTTATTTTGGATTTTTTAATAAACGATCTAATTTCGGCGGCCATTAACGAAGTAAAAGCAAAGGCCCAACAGAGATCGCTGTTTTTCTGATTGTGAACTTCAGTTGAAACCCCACATGTCAACTCGTGAAATGATTTTGTCGTATCGTTGAAAGACATTGTAATAATATGACTTGTGAAAAACTGCTCGCTTATTCGGCTCAAACATAATTTTTGTAGATATTTTTATTTCTTGGCATTTACAGTGTGGAAGACCTATAGCCATAATGGACTTTAAAATTTTCTCTCGATAGTCTAGTACGCGTCTCGCTCGGCCTCGCGTCATTTTGTGGNATTTGGGGATACGTATCTCTGGTCATTTTAATAAAAAAAAATATTAAAATTATCAAAATGTTCAAAAAGTGATAAAAATGATAAGAAAAAAATGCCAATTGAAAAATAAATGGGAGAAAAAAAATATAAATTTGAATAGAAATACACAAAATAAATATACTATCTAGAATTATGGCTATAGGTCTTCAACACTGTATTGTGTCAGAAAATTGAAATAACAAATCGTTACGATGTAACGAAAATGTTTGTTTTTTTTGAAAATAACTCCCCATTTAACAATAACATGACGTAATCATAACGAACTCATATTTAACTCTCAGGGAGAACCGTGAGCCTTTTTGTCAGACAAGGCCTTTTTCGATGATTATTAATCATCACATTAAAGGTGACAAGCGGCTCGTTTTGGCGAAAGTGCCGAGCTAAGAAATAGTGTGGTGATTAACCCCGATGCACCACTGCTACACACGGTGTGTAGTTGCGGACTTTAAATGGCTCTCATTTCTTATCGAGTTCGAAAGTCCTCGGTTCGTTTTGACCAGTTAAATTAAGAGGTTAATTGCGATTTATAAAACTACCACACGTGAATTTTGGAGAAGTCGAAGTTTTCTGAATTGAGCTCGCAAAAACACCACTTNAATATTCTTAAAATATAAGCGGTCGGCATTACAGAACTACCTTTGTATTTATTATACAATGATCTAGTCAGAAATGACAGCCTAAGCTGGCGGTGCTACACACGGTGTGCTCGACTGGCGAAATAACACTAGCAAGTTGGTGGCGCATGGGTGTTAACATGAAATATTATAAGACTCAGTCAATTACTGATTGAACCTTTCTTGATTTATCATGAATGCTACATTTCAGTCCGTAATCGCCAATACGTTTTTTCTTCTGGTATTGAAATGGGTCGAGCTGATTCAGTTTCGATTTCACTTTTTCCAAACTGGGCCTCTTTTTGGGATCTATTTGAACCATCTTTTTGACTAAAGAAAGAAGTACGTCATTTTTCACGACATTCGAAATATGATCATGATTTTTTATTTTAAAGTTTCTTAGTGGTTCGCGCAAAAGAGTTATTGCGTCCCATTCTTCGAAAAAGCTCATAAGAATCGTAACACCAAGAGCATGAATGTCCGTTTTTTCGAAGATATTTCCGCTGACGATTTTACCTTCAACGGTTTTTTTAGCAGCGTTTCTGGGGCACAATACAGAGGGGTCACTCCATTTAGTCCAAAATCTGCGATTTTTGCATTCTCACTAAAATCAATCAAAATATTGCTTTTCTTCAAATCTTGATGGATGTAATTATTCGACCCAATATGCTCTAATCCGGAAATTACGCCAAAAATCATTTCTCGTAATTTACTAACGTTCCATTTTGATTTCTGAGTCCAATCTCGGAGTGTCATTTGACACAAAGGAGTGGCAATTACTAAATAAATCTTTTTTTCCTCCTCCAAACTTTTAATATCGGTTTTAAATTGAATCCAGAACTCCCTAATTGGTAGAATATTAGGATGGTCAAATTTTGCTTGATCAAGAGCTTCAACGCTCAATCCGAAAAAATGGTACGCGACTGCTTTGACAAACATGGACCGCAAAACTTTCTTTTGATATACGTTTGTAATATCAATACATTTCGCTGCTATGTCTTCTCCGTGAACAACCCCTTTATAAACGACACTTGTTCCCCCTTTTTTGAAAACTTTATCCATTTGAACTCGAACGCCCTTATTTTTAGTTCCGATAATAAATTTGTCAAGTTTGTCAGCACACGGTTGGCCACATGAGGATTTGCAAGTTGACGGTCGGGTTAAAAAATAACCATCTTTATTTTGTTTTACCGGCACATTTGAAGAATTAGTCAGTGACTCCAAGACATGCATTGTCCCTTTGAATCTATAGCAGCTTATCCAAGGGTTCCAATTATTGTGACTAAGTTTTTCGAGAAGTATTTTTAAGTCGCCTTTATAATATATAACGAAACTGATCATTGGGTCGCTCAACGTGCATGATACATAACCAAAAGACTTTATGCCGATTGAAAACTCCAACATTTCGGAATACATTTCAAATTTAGATTCCAAACGATGAAGATGGACGAAAGTTAAAAGTCCTGTGACATTAGATATAAGTCGTTCGCCTGATTCTAACGGAAAAGTCAGAGTTTCATGAAATTGTTCCCTCGTTTGTCTCGATTTTATTAATTTTAAGAGCTTGAAAAACATTGAAACTGTCTTAAAATCGCTTCGCAACAGTTTTCCGAATAAGTCGAAAGACGTAGACAACTCAAACATCTGATTTCCACAATCGATAGCTGACCAATCGTACTCCTTCCAAAAATATATCTTATTTGTAAGATACACTCCCTACGCCGTTATCTTGCAACTTTCCCGAAAAAAAAAATCCGAAAGATAATGGAGCTAATGTTATAATTTTCAAGATAACGGCGCAGTTGGTAGGCTGTTACAAAAAAGGCAACTAACGGGGGCTTCCTCAAGATTAACTTGGAATTTCGCTTTATATAAATTTTTGAAAGTGAATACCAAATTGTTACGTTAGTCTTTTCGTAGAGACATCCACGCGATGTCTCAATCCACTGAAATGATAAAGATGGCTACGAATGAGTTATCATGTCTCGCTAATGGATTGGGACACCGTGTGGGTTTTGCTACCAAAAGATTAATGTACCAATGTGGTATACCATGGTTTTATTTCTGCTTTAGCTGAACGAAAAATCCCAAACAAATTTTATCAGTTCGTCATCGATAACCGTCATAAAAACATTTTTTCAATTCAGTATGCATAATAACGGCGTAGTATGTAGACGTTTTTTCTGATAAATCAGGCAGACAAAATTTACAAGATAACAGCGCAGAGAGTGTACTTATCCACACAAAAAATGTGATACAAAAATATAAAATCTACCTGGAATACTGTAAAATCATCCCAAAGAGCGTAGCATTTTAGACTTAATGCCCGCTCGATTACATCTTTGGTAATGAACAATCCAATATCCTCATCTATCTGACGGAGTTTGGAAAATACGTATAATGACGCTTTGCTTTCACTCCTGTTAAAATACGACTCACAATAGCCGCAAAAAATATATGACGTATATTCAAAAACAACTGTGAATAGCTCGGCAGTGCCCAAAGTCAGGCATGGTAGACCCAGTTCTCTTAAAACCCTTCTATCATTTTTACTGTATGATCTAACAGTTACTTCTTTCAGCTTCTTGTCTCTTTCGAATTTATTCAAGAATTTCATTTGCGAATAATTGCATATTGCGAACAAGTAAGGATTTTGTGCATATTTTGATGACTAGTTTCTCATTTTTTAAGATGTGACAAAACCAATATGATCGGATTTATGAAACCATTTTTGTAATTGATTTTGTAGATCAGAATAAACGGTGTAACCCATTTCTCTCGACGTCAAAAAAAGAAAACAATGAAAAACTGTAAATTTGAAGCGTCAAACCTAATAATTGTTTTTTTGTTATACAAACACAACAAAAAAATAAGTCAGAAAATCAATATGAGATTACCCACCAGTCGCCAAACCTATTTTACGGTTCAATATAAGCACGAAAATCTACCGTATTAACTCGGTCATCTACGGTAGTTAATTGACTTATTAATTATAAAAAGGTAACGTTGCAGTTAACGCGTTGCAGTACTAAGTAGTTAATGATGCTGTTGTGATCCTTCGTCAACTATAGTTGCATGTCGCTCAATACCCAGTTTGAATGTGCGTCATTAAATATTGTAATATCGTACTACTAGTCTGAAAAACATGGACAATAAGGAAGTCGGTTCTATAGCAGAAAACAATAAAGCTAGAAAATAATCTTGGCGGAAAACTAAAAACAAATAGTTTAAAAAAGAACCTGGTTGCCTCCTATTGTAAAAGCTACCGCATTAACAAAGAATGCGAGAACAAAAATAATTTTCCATATCCGGGGCCTAGCGGCTCGCGGTTTTGCGGAATTGTGTGTTTTGTATAATAGTAATTGAAAAGCATATAGCTTAGACCACGAACCTGTCTAAATCTGTCGGAAATTATCCCCCTTCGAGCATTATCATTGGTCAGAACTGGGAAATTTTCGGCGGATCACCCTTTTGCCACAAACAAGAGACCGATTCAGACGATGCCCAGCGTTTGGAATAAAATCTAACCAACACCCAACGAATACGCAGAGTTGCTGAGAACATTCACTCTGCGACGCAACACTGTCGATTAGCTTTATAATACACCACGTGCGCCGTTATCCTGCCGACCTTTTCGCCGAAAAAAACATTTTGTTACGGAACAATGGCCAGATAATGGCGCAGTCCTTAACATATAAAGAAAAGTTTTTTTTGGAAAATTGTTGCTAAACATTCCGGCCAGATAAATAAACGAGCGGGCATTCCGGCCAGATAACGACGCAGAGGATGTATAAGAATATACAATTTTTGAACAATTTGATAGCGTTACTTTAATTTCATTAAATAATATAAATACAGTCATCAATGTGTTTATAGAATATTTTAAATTGTTTGTTGAAAAAAAGTATTTTGTTTTTGCGACGTAGCTTTTTCATAATCTCCCATAAATTGGGCCATAATTTCTCTTATTCACGTTGAATTGACCACGTAGTTTTCTGGTTCATCGATATCCAGCCGATGTAGTGAAAAACACAATTTACAAAACCCAATATTTTCATAAATGTTGTTTGATTTTGACATCGATTAAATGCGAGTTTGTTGTCGACAGCTCTTCGAAAAGTTCATTATCCTTGAAAATAAGCCAGGTCGGTACCGACGCAACTGCATGTTTTTTCTTTATATCGAAACTTTTATCGACATTAACGGTTGCAAACTCCACGGCTTGGTAATTTCGGGCCAGATCCAGTAGGTTTTTCTTCAAATTTCGGCAAACTCTACTCCACTCGGTCATACAAACCACCACATGTAGTTTTGCATTCTGATCGGTTAAAAAATATGATAAATCGTGAACATTTTTCAATTCGGTCATGCTTCAAAAATAATAATCTGAGAATAAGTCGAAAAAAAAAATATGCTGCACTGGTTTGTTCAATTTTTTTTTGTTACAATGTCTAATATGGGAGGTTGTTGTTTGAGGGTAATCATGAAAAAGACGTAAATTTGAGTTCGGTCTTTATGACAATGACGTGCTCAATTATTTACCGAGGGATTTACAGGCTATTGAAGAATAGAGCTTCACTGATTTATTTACATTGTAGCCACATGTATATTTTCCAACACGATAATGAGAACAATTTATTATAGGGTGGCATGTGGTAAAGTTTGAATAGTACAATTGAATCACAGTTAGGGAGACGAAATATTTTTCCTTCAAGAAAAAAGCGATAACCACGAACACTTTTAGAAAAACAAATTCGGCTATTCGACGAAGAATCAAAAAGTGTATTGTAATTGTGTAATCAAGTTTTTGCTGAAGTTCACCCTATCACGTGATAAACGGCTTAAGAGGCCTAAAAAGGAGCCATTCCGTGGTATTTGCTACTTCACCTACACTTATTGCGTTGGTTAAAGTTTGGAAAATAGAGTTTTCGCATGAAATTGTCTTCCGAACCACCATAGGACTTTAATCTTTGGTCCGACAAACAATTGACGTTATTAAATGTTTTACTCTTTTTTGGATAAAAAGCGAAAGGATGGCCCATACATAATTATATGGAAAGTTATTCGTAAGTGTCTTTATGTTACTTACTTTCTAGACATCCCATTACAGTAGAATCAATCTATGATGGAAGTATTTAGTAGTAATAGTAACAAATGGGATATCGTCTGAATTATCAACAATCGTTGACACCCTAAATTACTATTCTCTTGTCGTCGAGAATATCAACAGTTATTATTTAGCGTGAAGCACACATTGACAGAAAACTGTGACGGGCGTACATTGTTGACATTGTGAGAATATGTTTTATTTCTTTACAGCTGACTTTCTTGCGACTTTTCATGACTTAAATTTGTACACTTCGTCGTCATATTTTTGATGATGGAAAATATGGAAAAAAAAATTCTTTTAAAAGGAAAATTATTACAACAATCATAGTACACCATATAACCATGTGAGATAACACCATTTGAGATAACAGTTTGCAGTTGAAATAACACTTTTTTCATCATTTTTTGCTCTTATTTTTTCCAGCATTTCCGCCTACGCACTACCCATGTGAAATAACAGTTTGCAAATGAGATAACACTTTTTCTTGCATATTTATTATATTTTTTCTCATTTCTGAAAACANCCACCATTCTATGCGGTGAACTTTCTTCTAATGAACAAAAAAATAGTTGTGCAGTTGAGTGTTTCTGGTGGTTTCCATGAGCGTTTTCATACCTCGTTATTTTTGTAAACAATGCCTATGACCGGTTTAATCCGTGGTCCGACAAACAATTGACGTTATTAAATGTTTTACTCTTTTTTGGATAAAAAGCGAAAGGATGGCCCATACATAATTATATGGAAAGTTATTCGTAAGTGTCTTTATGTTACTTACTTTCTAGACATCCCATTACAGTAGAATCAATCTATGATGGAAGTATTTAGTAGTAATAGTAACAAACTAGATATCGTCTGAATTATCAACAATCGTTGACACCCTAAATTACTATTCTCTTGTCGTCGAGAATATCAATAGTTATTATTTAACGTGAAGCACACATTGACAGAAAACTGTGACGGGCGTACATTGTTGACATTGTGAGAATATATTTTGTTTCTCTCCAGCTGAATTTCTTGCGACTTTTCATGACTTAAATTTGCACACTTGGTCGTCATATTTTTGATGGTGGAAAATATGGAAAAAATTATTTTCCTTGAAAAGGAAAATTATAACAAAAATCATAGTATTTATATTTTTATATGACGAGAACGATTTTTTTATAGAACGAGTTGACGAAAATATCATGGGATGAAAACCATGACACTTTCATTAAAGTTTTTTACACACAGCGGGCTATCTGCAGTTAACAGACAGCTTTTTAGAAACTTTATGCTGCCCGTTAGCCACGCACTCTGTAGTTTCAAAACAGTGTTATCGCCCCAAAATTACCACTACAATATTTATTCTCATGTGTTCCACAATATTAACAGTTATAAACAAAAATTGTCTAATACACCGCCTGCGCAGTTATCTGGTCAGCAGTAATCTGGCCGGAATTCCCGCTCGTTCATTTATCTGGCCGGTATTTCGTTGGATAGTAACACTTGGGTTTTGCGCAATTCCCCGTTCGTGCTGTTATCTGGCCGTTTTCGGCCGGGAATTTTCCAGATAGTCGGCCTACGCCCTGGGCAGTTATCTGGCCATTATTACGTAACGAAACATTTTTCGGCGAAAATGTCGGCCAGATAACTGCGCAGGGAAATAACAAAAGCGCGTTTAAAAGCGTTTTTAGCGTCATGTGCGAAAGTTGTTCAAGTTGAATGTTTATTATGAATAAGATTAATAAGAATATAATAGATATCACTATAATCTATAATGAACTCATTTCAGACTTTTCATCTGTTGAATTTATCGACTTTGATGTGTCGTCTGATTTTTCGTAGTCTGAATCTCGGGCAAACATTCTGTCTATTGGCGGGAATAGCACTTTTTTCGGGAGTTGACTTGGTGACGTAATCGTCATGTTTTTCATACAAGGAATATTAATGATTATGAAGGAAGCTAATGTACCAAAAATGCACGTTCCCAAAAGACCGAGTGTACCCAAGTACATATATGAAATGGAGTAAAATTCTGCAATAACTGGCCTTTCTTCAGTTTCTGGTGCTGGACACCAGACATGCTCTCCTATGTCCGTTATTTCGCAGGGGTATTCGCCTAAGGAATAAAAAATTTGATTTTCGAATTGAATTAGCTTATAAAATTTTTGACCCCATAATNACGCGTTCAAAATGAAGCATTTGCTCATTTTATTTGTCAATTTGGATTTTAAATCTAGAGAAAAAGCCTATTTGCATTTGAGATAACACTTTTTTTTGTTTAAGTTTTCCAGGGTTTTAATCTACGCACTACCCATGTGGGATAACAGTTTGCATTTGAGAGAACAAATTGCATATGAAATAACACCTTATTTCGGAAAAAATGTGTTATCTCACATGGTTAGTTGGTGTAATTATATTTTTATATGACGAGAACGATTTTTTTATAGATCGAGTTGACTAAAATATCATTGGATGAAAACTACTGTATGACACTTTCATTAGAGTTTTTTACACACGGCGGGCTATCTGCAGTTAACAGGCAGATTTTTAGAAACTTTATGCTGCCCGTTAGTGACGCACTCTTCAGTTTCAAAACAGTGTTATCGCCCCAAAATTACCAATACAATGTTTATTCTCATGTTTTTCCACAATATTAACAGTTATGAAAACAAATTGTGTAAGAAAAGCGCGTTTAAGCGTTATGTGCGAAAGTTGTTCAAATTGAATGTTTATTATGAACAAGATAAATAAGAATATGATAGCTATCACTATAATCTATAATGAACTCATTTGAGACTTTTCATCTGTTGAATTTATTGACTTTGATATGTCGTCTGATTTTTCGAAGTCCGAATCTCGGGCAAACATTCTGTCTATTGGCGGGAATAGCACTTTTTTCGGGAGTTGATTTGGTGACGTAATCGTCATGTTTTTCATACAAGGAATATTAATGATTATGAAGGAAGCTAATGTACCAAAAATGCACGTTCCCAAAAGACCGAGTGTACCCAAGTACATATATGAAATGGAGTAAAATTCTGCAATAACTGGCCTTTCTTCAGTTTCTGGTGCTGGACACCAGACATGCTCTCCTATGTCCGTTATTTCGCAGGGGTATTCGCCTAAGGAATAAAAAATTTGATTTTCGAATTGAATTAGCTTATAAAATTTTTGACCCCATAATGTTGAACCAAAAAACAATATCAAACCGAAAATTCGGCTCAGGATAACATTTCAAGCATTAATAAAAACGTGCTCAACTGTGCTATTTTCCGTCATACAAAGTTAGGGCTTTGGATTTGCTTTATTGACGAGGAAAAGGCTGAATCTTTATTTTAGGGCATGAAAAATAATTAATAATCACATTTTTTTCCGAAAAAAGTAAGTTTGCCATTCAATTTAAAGCCATTTAACCAGGAATAAAACGAGCCCTTTTTAAAGCTTTTTAAAGCCCTAAAGTCTTTAAAGCTAATCCTAAAGCCGTTAAAGCCCTTTAAAGCCCTAAATCAAATTTATCACGTGACTGGCTTAACTAAGGCCAAAACTGGATAAATTCATAACAATCCACTTTTAAATTTCACGTCGAATGACGAAATTACTTTTTCCGAAAAAAAAATGTGATTATCGCGCATTTGTGTAAAAAATTTTTTTTTTTGTGTCAAAAAGCGCGTAAGCCTTTTTAGTGGTAAAATGATTCAAACCTTGGCAGCCAAGTATTTCGGTATCCAATCGTTTTGTGAATTGTTGTAATGGCGGATATGATGTTGAACCAATATAACACCAGATTGACAAGCCAAGTCCGAAAGCGTAACCCAAAAGAAGCCCAATCCATTCCGACCAGGGATTGAAGTAAGCCAGTAAAAACACAGCAAACGTTGGTCCCCCCAACATACCATTAATTGAAAGAGCTGCTTGTAGGATACCGCCTAAATTTGCGGCAATATATCTAAATTTGCATTTTTGTGTTTAGTTTCTCAAACTGAGTCAAAATCATAATCTAACAAATAATTTGGCCCACCAGGAGCCGCTACAGAGATTTTTAAAAGTGTCAACTTACGCCAAAAAAACTTACGCGAAACCAATGCAGGCGAAACCAAAGACAACACTCATGATTTTACTCATCCACGTATAAAATTTTTCACTTTTTTTCTTTCCGAATATTGTTGATTCATTGGGCCGAATTAAGTCTGTTATAAGACAGGTCGTCATGGAGTTTATGCCAGAACTGACCGTACTTAGTGTGCCCGAAAATGCGCCCGAAACATATAATCCAGCGACACCTGGCGTTGCTTTGAATACATGAACAGCTAAGTAAGGAACAAGTTGGTCAGTTGAATCCACCCATTCAGCTTTATATGGATNAATATAACACCAGATTGACAAGCCAAGTCCGAAAGCGTAACCCAAAAGAAGCCCAATCCATTCCGACCAGGGATTGAAGTAAGCCAGTAAAAACACAGCAAACGTTGGTCCCCCCAACATACCATTAATTGAAAGAGCTGCTTGTAGGATACCGCCTAAATTTGCGGCAATATATCTAAATTTGCATTTTTGTGTTTAGTTTCTCAAACTGAGTCAAAATCATAATCTAACAAATAATTTGGAGCCGCTACAGAGGTTTTTTAAAGTGTACGCAAAAAACTTACGCAAAAAAAAACTTACGCGAAACCAATGCAGGCGAAACCAAAGACAACACTCATGATTTTACTCATCCATGTATAAAATTTTTCACTTTTTTTCTTTCCGAATATTGTTGATTCATTGGGTCGAATTAAGTCTGTTATAAGACACGTCGTCATGGAGTTTATGCCAGAACTGACCGTACTTAGTGTGCCCGAAAATGCGCCAGAAACATATAACCCAGCTACACCTGGTGTTGCTTTGAATACGTGGACAGCTAAATAAGGCACAAGTTGGTCTGTTGAATCCACCCATTCAGCTTTATATGGATCGCAACACTCTTTTTGAAGTCACAAATAATACTAGTAAACACGCTTATTTTATATTGCCATCCTTATTTCCAATATGGTACATATGTATTGCAAAAGTTAATGTGTTCAAAAACGTGTATTAATGGAAGATGTTGACCTCGTCCCATTATACTTAAATAGTACCATACCAACAAGCCCAGCCAGCATGACAATAATGGATATAAACAACCAAGCAGTATAGAGCGCGATTCGAATCTGAAGCATTATACTTAGTTCATGACCTTGAATCTATGACCTTGTATATATGACCGTGAATCTATGATCTTGAATTTATGACCTAGATTCTATGACCTTGAATCTATGACCTTGAAAATCATTCAAGTCACACTTATAAACGATTCTGATTTGCGGAATTCACAAAATCGTGAAAAATTAAACGGCGCAGAGAAAACCGGAACACCGCAGAGAAAATCATAGACGACCCATTTTCGATGATTAATCTACTATATATTACAATAACATATTATGAATTTATTAATAGATTTTGATCGAAAATGACACGTTTGTGATTTTTAACCGTTTGTGTTTTGATGGTTTTCAGTTCTCCCCTTTTTCCGATTTCGCCATTTTTTGTATTTGCTTGAATCAGGCTATCGTCCGTACCACTAGGTTAACCGATAACCTCTTTTGTTACGTACATTACGATGATCCTTGCAGGCCAAAACCCTCTGGACGAATGACTGCGAGGTACAAAAGCTGTTTCCCCAAGTGCCCAGGACGCCTCCAATGATAATACTCCAGAAACTGTGACGATATCTCGGATCGAACGAAAAGTCATCCCATACACTTCTATTACCAGCGTGATATGTATCCATTATGTTGCCAAAACCATCATTATCTTTTGCTCCTTTTATTATGATGGCCAGAAAACCGGAGAGCATTACACTTATCTGAAAAAACATGATATTTTCACTAGGCTTTTATACACCACCTGTCTTCAGAAGTTAACAAAAGGATGAAGTGAAAAAGGTGTTAACTTCCATCAATTTTGTTAAGTTCTAGGATCTTTTAAAACTCTAGTAGACAGTTTATCAACTACAAAGTGAAAAGTTGACGACAGCCGACTGTTAATTTCCATGAATTTTGTTAATTTTCGAGCATTTTATTAACTTTATGGGTGTTAACTTCCATAGACAGGCGGTGTAAGTATTTACCTGAAAAGTGTCAGTCCACACAACGGCTTTCAATCCACCAATACTTGTGTAAAATATACAGACGCCTCCAGTAAGCCACACTTTGGATAGGGTGCCAAAATTAAAGTTTTCCGGTTTTTAATTCCAATGTAATTATTTTTTTATAAAAAATTCTCAAGATCTCANGTAGGATACCGCCTAAATTTGCGGCAATATATCTAAATTTGCATTTTTGTGTTTAGTTTCTCAAACTGAGTCAAAATCATAATCTAACAAATAATTTGGCCCACCAGGAGCCGCTACAGAGATTTTTAAAAGTGTCAACTTACGCCAAAAAAACTTACGCGAAACCAATGCAGGCGAAACCAAAGACAACACTCATGATTTTACTCATCCATGTATAAAATTTTTCACTTTTTTTCTTTCCGAATATTGTTGATTCATTGGGCCGAATTAAGTCTGTTATAAGACAGGTCGTCATGGAGTTTATGCCAGAACTGACCGTACTTAGTGTGCCCGAAAATGCGCCCGAAACATATAATCCAGCGACACCTGGCGTTGCTTTGAATACATGAACAGCTAAGTAAGGAACAAGTTGGTCAGTTGAATCCACCCATTCAGCTTTATATGGATCGCAACACTCTTTTTGAAGTCACAAATATTACTAGTAAATACGCATATTTCATGATGGCATTCGTATTTACAAATTGGAGACCATTATGTGGTATTGCAAAAGTACCGCCTGAGTTTAATGAAAATCGGCCGAACGTTTCTACTATACCGTGTCGGCATATTTTATGATGATATAAAGGCCAATGTTCCCCTTTTTTATTTGGAACTAGGTTGCCCTACTTTCTCCCCTCTTCATAAATGCCGCATTTATTAAGAGGTGATAAAGGAGAGCACCCCAGTTCAAAATCAAAAAGGGGAAAATTGGTCTTTATATCATCTTCAAATATGTCGACACGGTATACTAGAATCAGTCGACCAAATTTCATGAAACTCAACCGGTAGATGTGTTCAAAAACGTGTATTTATGGAATCTGTTAACCTCGTCCCGTTATACTTAAATAGTACCATACCAACAAGTCCAGCCAACATGACAATAATTGATATAAATAACCAAGCAGTATAGAGCGCAATTCGAATCTGAAGCATTATACTAGTTCATGACCTTGAATCTATGACCTTGAATCCCTGACTTTGAATATATGACCTTGAATCTATGACCTTGAATCTATGACCTTTGTGGAATTCACAAAATCGTGAAAAATAAACGGCGCAGAGAAAACCGGAACACCGCAAAGAAAATCATAAACGACCCATTTTCGAGGATAACTTTACTGTACAATAATGTATAATACAATAATATATGAATTACTTATTAATAGATTTTTATCGAAAATGACACGTTTGTGATTTTTAACCGTTTGTGTTTTGGTGGTTTTCAGTTCTCCCCTTTTTCAGATTTCGCCATTTTTTGTATTTGCTTAAATCAGGCTATCGTCCCGACCACTAGGTGAACCGATAATATATTTTGTTACGTACATTACGATGGTCCTTGCAGGCTAACACCCTCTGGACGAATGACTGCGAGGTACAAAAGCTGTTTCCCCAAGTACCCAGGACGCCTCCAATGATAATACTCCAGAAACTGTGACGATATCTCGGATCGAACGAAAAGTCATCCCATACACTTCTATTACCAGCATGATATGTATCCATTATATTGCCAAAACCATCATTATCTTTTGCTCCTTTTATTATAATCGCCAGAAAACCGGAGAGCATTACACTAATCTGAAAACATATGATATTTTTATTGAACTCTTACACACCACCTGTCTACGGAAGTTAAGAAAACGATTGAGTAAAAAAGCTGTTACTTTTCATCAATTTTGTTAAGTTCTAGGATTTTTTTAAACTCTAGTAGACAGCATATTAACTAAAAGTTGACGCCAGCCGACTGTTAATTTCAAAAATTTTGTTAATTTTCGAGGATTTTGTAAGCATAAGGGGTGTTAACTTTCGTAGACAGGCGATCTTAGTGTTTACCTGAAAAGTATCAGTCCACACAACAGCTTTCAATCCACCAATACTTGTGTAAAATATACAGACGCCTCCAGTAAGCCACACTGTATATAGGGTGCCAAAATTGAACTTTTCTGGTTTTTATTATAGCTTTCAAATGTATTTTTTTATAATAAAAATTACTCCAGATCTCATGAAATTTTCGTTTGTAACAATATTATACGAGGTTATATTAAACCACGCATTCTGGCCAAATTCGAAAACTTCATCAGATTTAATATATAAGAAAAATATTTTCGAAATAAAATTTTGGCAGCCAATCTGCGGCCCAGGTATCGAGACCTGTGGTGGTTTCAAGGGCAACTGCTGGCGTATAAATAACCATACCAATATATATAATCGTTTGAATGATAAATTCAATTGTTGCGACCCATCGGACTACTTTGTGATAACGAAGTTCTAAAAAATGTCGTAATGTTTGGGAAGTATTTCTGCGCTTTCATAAAGTATGATAGCCGAACCTAATTTACATCCCTGCGCCGTTATGTTTAAAAATTCTCCGTTCATGCGGTTACGAACGAAAAAATACAAAAATTATCCAGCCAATCCGCCTACACATTTCCTCGTTATGGTTCAAAAGCCGTTATGTTATTGATAACAGTTTCCTAATTAATTGAAGACCTCTAAAATAACGGCGCATGGGATGTAATATAATTTTTCTATTTACGTTTATACAAACCTAAATATTCGTAGAGAGAAACTAAGCCAAATTCTTTATACATTGGCCCAAATACTTCTGCGGCCAAAATGGTACAAATCAAGTAGCATATAATAAAATACGTAAACATTGTCCCATAACTGTAGTACTCAACAGGAGTCCCGAGAACTGTTATCGCCGAGAAAAACGTGGTCGCTAGAGACATCGCAATCGGCCCCGGATTAACATTTCCACCACCCATCATGTACTCATCCGACGTTTTATTTCTGATTAAGTTTTAAGCACAAAATACTCGTGCGCGAATGAGTTAAATATTGAGATATTTCAGATTTTTGTGAGCTGAAAAAAGTATGACTTGAAGATTAACAGTCATGCGCATATTGGGTAGCTAGCTAACCATTTTCACTTTATTTATAAATAAAAAGAAAACGGCTTGTGAAAATAAAAAAAAACGGACAACGGATTTGAAATCAAAAAAAAAATTACGTTTTATATGGGAGAAAAATATTTTTTTTATAAAATTGTTTTTACGTTTGGGTCCGTGGAGGGTCAAAGTTGGAAATCAC
>SCLG01000020.1:819562-833397 GCA_004367875.1 Oikopleura albicans
TTAACTGCAAAAGTGGCGGTTAAGAGGGTGGCGGTTAACTGCGCACCCTGTGTATCATAAATTATTATTATCAGTAAAAAATGTTCTCATAAATTGTTATTTTCACCTACTTTGTAGGTGAAAATAACTATTTTCGATTAACAATATTATCGACTCTACCGCTTGCTGAAACTTACAATATAGTGACTTAACAATTTTGGATATACACGTTATATCATTATCACTGTTTTGATAACAACACTTTTTGAAGTTGTCGGTTTTTGAAGCTGTCGCTTTTTGAAAAGAAACAGTTTCTGAAATGGCGAAATTATCGGAAAAAAATTATTTTTCAATAAACACATTTCTGATTTTCGACGGCACCCTTCATATACTGCATCTCAGTGGACGAAATGGGTTAAAAAGTTTCCGTGATATTAACATTAAATTGCTCAAAGACATAATGCATTGCCATGTATTTAATAGATTTGTTAACAGTTCGTGTTAAACTTTACACATTTGCACATTGAAATTTAAAGCCTATAAAATATGCTAAAAAGCACGGGCTGATTGTACCGTCCGTTTGCCAAACGGGAAACGTGACCAGTGTATAATCTGTTTTTTCTACTTAAAGTCCTCTTTTGACGCAATTTTTGAAGCCATGGGCCCCTATGATAGGGGTACCCAAAATTAGGCCTTTTTTCATGATTTGATCATTAATCCAAACTTTTTTTGTTTAAAAATTAATATTTGACTAATAAACACACCTTCTCAACGCTTTGGTTCAAAGACAAAAAAAAGAACAAAAATGAAATTTAAAACCTTTTCCTGTCCTTATAGGCGAAAAATATTCCAATACCTGCGGAAACTGCAAGTACTATACCAAAGATGAGAAAATCTGGCCATTGGAATTTTTCATTGGTCCTCTCGGTTCGACCTAGATTTTCCTCTAGAGAGCAATACTCGTGTAAATTTTCAATCGACATTTTTTAATTATAAAACTATCTAATATTGGTACCCTCGAGTACCATTTGATTTATTTATCTTCTAGTCCTTGCCGCCGTTGTAATCTCATGCAAATATTATATAATATTTTTGATGTTTATGTTATGACACAAAGATTTTTGAGAAAAAACTCAAGTTCAAGTGCACCAGGTGTGATAATATTGGACTGCTCATTACACCAAAGATTAGTAACATCATACATTTATCGTAACATTTTTTTCAATCTAAACGTCATTAATGAAATACACTGTCTGCGCAGTTATCTGAAAAATTGTTATTTGTCTCAAGGGTCTGAGCATAGGGCTCAAAAAACTTAGTACGTGACTTATATTCGAAGTTAATGTCCTTACCAGGTAAGGCTTACCTTCCAAAACGCCTACTCACTGCGCCATGATCTTTTACTTGACGAAAGCGACTTATTGATCTTACAATGTTACAACCGGAGATTACATTACCTAATATATACGGAACATATATAAAATGTAATCGAAGGATTTTTCAGTGTTCATTTAAGGGCATGTAATACGTCACGATTGCTACGTCTGAATTCTGCCGCATATTGAATATATCTACGCTTATTTTTTTTTTATCGCATCTAATATTGAATTTGCAACCATTATCAACTTGAATTCTCTTCTTATTTTTAGGATGAGATTTTTGTGTTTTGTCATAATGCTATTTGAAGGTATGTAGGAATTATTATCACAACTTACAGTATAAATAGGGCACTTGTTTATGAACAGCCCGAAGTTAGGCCAGAATTTATGTTACCTCCCCGTTTTGCGAAAACATGCTCGTTAACTCCCGAGCAGGACCCACAGACGTTTGTCCGGCCCTATGTAAAAACGCAATTTTTGAGTTTGGTTTCAAATTGAAATTTATGTATTATACATAAAAAAAACCGTAAAACACAGAATAATCGACTACTAAATCGGAGAGCAAACACAGAATATAATTTCATTTTCGTTATCAAGAGTAATTAATTATTGTTTGAACCCCGGAAACCCCAACAAAAAATAGGTTATTTGCGATTGAAAGCTTTCAGACGCATTTTTTCTGACATTATTGTTTCCAGAACTAGTTAAACGGCTGTCAAAAATGAACACCCCTTACGGTGCTTGGTTACCAGTTTGGGAATTTGAGTTTTTGTTGTCAAATTTTCGAGATTATGCCCATTCGATTTAGGACCATCCATTTGTTTGGGTTGAGGAATGGCGAATAATCAGAGAAGAGTGTGTTCAGGGATGTACCGAATAATCGTGTTTGGGGGTCAAAAAGACTCATAAAACGAGTGCATGCATAGGCGACATTATGAAAAATAAAAAAAGAGTCTTAACTCTCAGGGGAAGGACATTTCGATAACCCGTAGTTCACAATAATTCGCAACCATTCTGTTAAAATTGATAAAGCCAAGTTGTAGAGCTCGTCAAACTACGTCAATCTGATTATTAAGAAATTGATGTCGGCCACCAGAACCCCCTAGAGAGCTGTTTCAAATATCGAACCTACGCAAACAAAAATACCGCTAATGGCATTTTCTCGAAAAGTTAAGGGGGTCAGCAATAACAATTATGCCCTACGGGGCCTCCTTATGCCTTAAATCGACGACAAATCAAGTCGTGTGCATATATGCACACACGTATCTCTGCCAGATAAGTCCCCCTGCGAGTTAAGTGTATAATAAATTGTCAACTTTTCAATTTAGCAACTTTCAGCGATCGTGGTTCACATGCCAAAAATTATCAGCATCGAATACGAAAACTCATTCCTGCGAAACAATACTTGGAGCATATGAAAAAACACGCGGCGATTTCTGAGCAAAGAAGGTCCGACATCCACCGTGCCATAAGATCAGTTTTTTAACCGTCTTTTTACATATATGTATATACCAACCAACTGTGTCAAATTCGCTTTATAATCGATCATCGCTATCATTTTTGATGTTTTTTATTTGTGTTTTCAAAATTTCCGTTAAGAGGCAGCCTAGAATTATGAAAAACCTGCCTGTTATAGACAAATATGCGTAGTTATTATATAATGTTAGCACTAGAAAAATTTCGGGCCAAAACCTGCCTGTTAGGTTTTAAACCCTAATAGTGCACTTTTCTCCACATTTTCATTTTAGACACGTTTTTTGCTTTTTAACTCTCCTTAGCCGAACTGACTATAAATAGTCAGTTCAACTTTAATCGTGAATAATAGCGAAACGGATAGAGATTTTTGAAAACGTAAAATAGTTTTGATTTTTTGCAGCAAATATACGTTATCTAAAACGTGTTCGAGTTTATTTTATATTTTAGTTAAGTCGAAATCTCGACCTGAAGAGCACTTTGACAAAAAATCTGTATTTTTCAACTTTCGTCCGCTGTTAGAGCTAAACGAACAATTTTTTTCAACGAGAAAATAAAATTTTGAGAAAAAAAAAACGAAACTACATATTGTGCACGAATTCTAAATCACTTTTGTTTTTTTTAATTTCTGTGAAATTGGAAATAGAAGTACATCCATTTGAACGAAAATTTGGACAAAAATCTGTTTGTTTTGTCTTTAGTTTGCTAGTATAGCGAAACGGACAGTTTTTTTTCACAAATGATAACAAAATATAACTACTCAAACGAAATTGANATTTTTTTAGAAAATTGTTTTCGCTGATTTTTAACTTTTTCTTTTAAAAATTGTTTTTGGTAAGTTAAAATTATTTTTAAATAACCATAATTAGCAGATCAATTTTATTGGTAGATTTCCTTTTATTCCAGTGAAATTCGTTACTATCTTCTGGTTAATTTTCAATATACAATGCGCGAGCTTCGGCTAAGGAGAGTTAACTACTCGATGCGTCGGCGATTCAGCAAAAAGGCTGCCTGTCAATGAAAAATTAAGGTTTTTTTTTTATTTTCCACCAATCCAGATTGCACAATACTCGTAAATCAAGTAACGAATTGCTCAAGATTTCATTTTATTATTATAAAAAAAGTCGGTTGAAAAAGTGACTTCAGTGGATTGCCATTTGGACTAGGTACGTACAAAGTCTTCACTTCTGAAAAAAAAAAATAGTTTCGGATCTTTATACGTGTAATCANGTTTGTCCAAATGGGTAAACGTTTGTCCAAATGGGAAAAAGTTTGTCCAAGTGGGAAATTTCGTTTGGAAAAATTTCGTGGGAAAAGGTTTGGCCAAGTGGGAAATGTCATTTGTCCAAGTGGGTAAATTACGCGAACACCCTAGTGAGCTATTGTCCAAGTGGGAAATCTGTCCAAGTGATGCACACCCGTGATGATTACACGGGTGTGCATTTTTGATAAATAACCCGTTGTTTATTATAGAAGGCATGCTGTCAATGTTAGCTGACGAACACGAACAACCTATTGTTTATTGAACACAGGGTTTGTCTTTTAAGACGGGTCATATGCATTGTATAAACCAGGGCTCGACACGAATGGCTTTTTGTAAGCCAAGCCAAGCCAATTTTTTGGGAGAGTCAAAAAAGCCAAGCCAAACCAATATTTTGAGAAGGTCAAAAAAGCCTAGCCAAGCCAAGCTTTAAAGCCAGTAAAAAATAAATTTGGCTTTTTGGCTTTAAAGCCAGTTATTTTTCGAGAGGGGATAAAGCCAAGCCAAGCCAAGCCAATGAAAATGACTGGCTTTGGCGAGCCCTGGTATAAACTCGAGTGCTCACAAATTTCCAGTTCCATGGTTTGCAAATACCATTATGTTTACTTTATGTTGTACATTATGTTTACTTTTCTGTATCAGATTAGGAATATTATCCGGTATAACCTCGTATATGTTAATCTGTTTATTATTAGTTTGCTTTACTAAAACGGGAGCGTTTTTTTTTGGTTCGTGTGTTTTTTTGGTACTCAATCTTCAATTGGTACTAAATGCTTTGATTGGTACACATGAGTTTTTGCTTCTTGTACTTATTTTTCTAACTCTTCAACTTGTACCAATATTTTTTGGCCAATGACTCATTACCAATGGAAGCACCAGTACCAATTAAATTATGAGAACCCATTAAGGCATGAGTAGCAATATAAACATTAGTACCAAACAATTTTTGGTACCATTGGAAAATTTAGTACTAATTTTAGCTTTAGTACCAAGATATCCCGCGTACCTCAAAAAACGCTCCCTAACAGAACAATTTACTTGACATTTCTGTACAGGGTGAGGTAATAAAGATGCTAAGTCGTTTTTGGTGACTTATATTCGCTCAGCGCACTCACGAAGCAAAAACGGCTAAGCGTCTATATTACCTCACTCTGTAGGAAATTAAATGCTCCATACCGTATGGACCATACGTCATTAAAGTTCAGACGTGAACTTGGAAACTTGATTGCCATGATGAGGGTTTAATTACCGACTAGTAAAATAATATTATGCTTCTAATCAAACCATGTTTTATTATCTAATACACTATGATATAAACCTGTAAGAAATAAAACCAAATCATGTCATGCGGTTGATTAATTGTAATGAATTTACGAGTATTTCGTTATCAGCAGAATTTTACACAAATCGTAATAATTTTCACATCTGCATTTCAAAAAATGTAACACAAAATATTTTTGAGAAGCATAATATTTTCAACAATAGGCGTTTTACGTCTATAAATTCAAGAAGATTGTGCTTCTATTGACCAAAAATGGATTGGGCTACAGACTGTTCCATTTGAAAACTGTAAAATTTGGTCACAATAAGTTTAATTTGAGACATACGCTTATAACGAATCTTTTCTGGCGCGAGTGATAGGTAAAATTCAGATTTTGTTTTCGAATTTTTTTGTTTCGAGAAAAACTTCTTCAGAGCATATCGGGATATTTGAGAGTTTTCCGCGGGGTGAGCCCAGCCCATGCAAAAATATGTGGAGAAGTGGATGCGTTGCTAAAATTAGCAAAAACATTTGTTCGAATTATAGATTTTGTGCCCCCCCCCATGGACATATCCCCTTTTAACACCTTTTTCCTCTCTAGCGCCTAAACTAGCCTTTTAAATCTTCCACTGCTATATGTAGTTTTTCGCGCCAATTAAGGACGGGTAGGTAGCTTTGTTTACAAACGTCACTTGTAATTCCATTTTGAACAGAAGTTTAAAGCATAGTTTTTTCGAGAATTATTAGTCCAATGAGCTTGTCGGTAGTCCAGAAGTGCACACAGACCAAATATTTAAAAAAAATAGTATTAAAATGTAATTTCGGGGTTTTTTTGTACACAACGCTAGTAGCGTTACGCTACCTACAAAAAAATTCCCGCAAAAATTGTTTCTGCGAGATACCGGGGTGCCAAAAATTACAACGCAGTAATAGAAAATAAAAGTTTCTGCAAGCAGATTTCCAATTTTCCCTCAATTTTCTAGAATTTTTGTTAATGCGTGAGAATCGGGTCTGAATTTTTGGCATTATTTCCGGGAGCCAAAAAGTTACCTGAAACAATAGTTGTTTAGAAGATTTTGAATACTGCGAAATAAATTCAAGAGATAAAATCTAGGAACTGAATTGATAAGTTTTCAAAACTAACAATGAACCACAACAGACCGCCAACGTTACTTTCGGAAGGCGAACTTGATCGAGTATGATGAATTACTTTTAAGTTAGCCCTCAGGTTATTGTTAAATTATTACACTTCAACATTTTCAGAGGAAGCAACCCAGCAACCAGTTTTTGCAAGAGTGGAGAGTTTTAGTCGATTAGGGTTAAACTATGACATAAGATAAAATTTGATTAATAAAAAACTTTAGAGAAAAAAAAAATAAGCCATGACCACCAAATTTTTTTGAAAAAAATGTTTTGGAAGTATTTTTTCAAAATGTCGTGAGGGAAATTCCATAGGATTCTGCCATAGGAGTTCTGAACATGATATCAGAAATCTGAGAGATCGCTCCCGAGATATGCACATGAACTTTTGTGTAAGCAAAAAAAAAGTGTTAAAAAAATTAACTACGGCACTTAAATCGTGGACACAAAAATGGGCCAATTGGAGGCCTTTAATCAAATTTATCACGTGACTCGTTGAACTAGGCCTTCATTTTCCAAAAATATTAAAAGCTAACTTTTCGAGACGAACATTTTGGCTAAAACAGTTTTTTTCGAAAAAAATTGGTGGTCATGGCTTATTTTTTTTCTCTTAGTCACCTAAATCGACGTCATGGTGGTAAGATAGGTTGAAGTTCTGTTTTGTCGAGGAACTTGAGGAGAANNNNGCAAAAATTTTAAAATTTATTTTTTCAAGATCAACAAAACTGTATTAACAGTTTTTTTTCGAAAAATTGACCCGTCCAATTCTTATTTTTTCTTCTCTTAGTCACCTAAATCGACGTCATGGTGGTAAGATAGGTTGAAGTTCTGTTTTGTCGAGGAACTTGAGGAGAACGGAAAAAGAACAACAGAACGCCACATTTTTTCTGAGTGTTTATATCATGACACGGAACTTAGAACGTTTCAAATATCAAAAACGTTATTTTTGCGTTTTCACCCACAAAAAAGGAACCGGAACCCGTTTTTTTCGATATCGACTCGATATTATCGAGTTCAAAAGACTCATAATTTTAAACAGCTCAATAATACAACCATTGTCGATTAACAATGCACCCCTGCGCAGTTATCTGGCCGACATTCTTGTCGAAAAAACATTTTGTTACGTAATAATGGCCAGATAACTACGCAGGACGTAGGCGGAATGTCAGGAAAGTTCTTGACAAAAAACGGCCAGATAACAGCACGAGCGGGGAATTGCGCAAAACCCTGTTGTTAGTATCCAATGAGAGACCGGCCAGATAACAACATACAGTATGTTGTCATTATAGTCACACCAATCAGTTGAGAATTAGCCAACTAATCATATTTTTCGTCAAGATATAACGTGTTAATGTAGCACAATTTTAAAATTAAAACCGGAAGCGGGGAATTAGATTAAAACCATAGAGGCTAACGAGTAAATAAAAAACTAATTACAATAGTTCCTACCGGTAGACACGGTATTTTAGGTACAAGCAGAAACAAAATTGTTGTGTATTTAGCTATTTTCGGTAACATAATGGTATACCATGGTAACATAATGGTTACGCGGCGGGCCCGACGGCGCCAGAGACCGGTTGTGTACATCACCTAATCAGTAATCTTACCAAAAATGGTCTTTTAAGTGCCGCTCAATACCGTACAAATAAATCCCAAAAATCCGAAAGTGCATGTTAAAAGTAATTTTTATTTGTTTGATCAATTTGTTATTAACCTTAAGGTCCGTTAGTTTTGTATACAACGCCACTGACCCGTCCTTACGCCCTTTACCTACCCTGGTATTTACTACCCAGTTATTTCACTAAATTGATCTATATCACCGCTTTTTGAGCATTTATAAATTATTATAATCAGAAAGGTGATGTAAAATTTACATAATAATACTATTTTTATTATACTATTTTAAAATGTAAAAAAGAGGTCGTAATTTGTACGCAACTGGACCGTAGCATCCTTAAACGCAGGAAATGGTGAACCAGAGTTTATTTATAGAGATACTAAAAACTCATGAAGAGTCTAGGTTTAATACATTAATAATTTCAATATGCATTTTTGAACATCGTTCAATAGTAATGCGGGTAAGTTAACGAGGAAACGATTTAACTAATAGTTAAATTAAAAAGCATCTATATGTTGTTCCGTTTTTGGATGAAAAGATATTTTCGAAATATTTTTTTTTTGATCGTCAGCATTTCTTCTATAAAAGATTGTGCCCCGTATACATAATAACACAAAAGTAATCAAAATTCAGTATGTTTATTTTATTAATGCAAAATGGAAATGCAAGATACCTTGAACTAAATATGACGAGTTTTTTCTCATCGGCAATATTTCTGATGTAGACTATTCCTTGTGTTTTATGTTTTTGCAAATTATTTAATATAAATATCAGAGAAAGTCAGTCGCAAACTCTTTGAAAATGGCGTAATGCCGAAATATCAGAAATAAACAAAATATTTTATATCAGAGAAAGCATATATTTTCAAGAATGTATAGCAAGACTAACGAATTTTTCGAAAGGAAAGAATTTTTAACATTTTTCATCTTTTAAGGACAGGTATGGCTTGTTATTAACAAAACACTTTTACTCACTATTATCCGTTATTTGAGGTAATTTTTGATATTTTGTCTTTCATTTATTTATTTTTTTTTTCATATAAGGTCGTGAATGACGCAAATTTGCCTCTTTTCCGCGTTTTTGTTGAATATTTTTTGTATCCGACATTATTTAAAAAATTGAAGACAACAATTTTGTGTGCCTTGTTGAAGCAAACTTTTTTTCGAAAAAATCAACTCAAAATCATAAAACTTGTAAAAGTAGGTACAACTTAGGTGCAGTTCATGGCGTTGTGGGCAATCTGTGGTTTAAGTTATGAATTGTTCAAACCAACTACCTAATTCAATGGATTTTCGTTAGTATTTGTCAGAAAAAAATTTATACTCCTGGTACATGTACGTACATTTCTAGAACGCCAATTGTAATTTCTATGAATTTTTGGCGAAAAAAAAACAATTTAATTATTATTCTTAATAAGTATACAAACTCTAACCAACAAACCAACAGTTCAAATAAGGTACTTTGTCACACGGTATGACTATGACTCATTTCTGTAGATTTATCAGCCTTACGAAAAAAGCTAATGTATACCAAAAATTATCATAATTTTTTATAGAATCTTGATTTTGTTTCAAACAATACGACATTTATCTTATACTGTCTGAGTTTTTTTTGAAAAAAGGGCAAATATTCTCGATTCAAAGCTGATTGGCTGGATAAAAAAAAATATCACAACGTCCACAATCATATTCTCATAACTGTCTAGTACAGTTCTCCGAAGTGTGGGCGTGATGCGTAGAAATTCGAGCGTAGAAATTCAGCCAATCAGCGTTGAATCGAGAATTTTTCCCCTTTTTAAAAAACTCAGACAGTATGTTTAATATAAACAATATGTAATAATGGTTATAAATAGTTATAAACGTTGTTGAGAATTTCTGATTTCAGAACTCATGGACTCCATAATATGGAATTGTAAAAACCCATATTAAAATTTTAGAGAAAAAACCGGTCTGCTGTTGATTCGACTATCAAGTATCAAGGGTATAGGTTAATTTATTACTATTATAACATGATAACATGTAAAAGGCTCCTGTCCGCGTTGACGAGTTAAATTATACAGTAATTATAATCCGGAGCTGTTTTTCGAGTATTTGAAATATTCCACATCTGCCAGTCACCTTTCAAGTTCAGGAACTTAAAATCTTTATGTCCCGCTATTTACTTGACTGTCAATTATTGATCTTGAGCCGGGTCTGAATCATGAAAATTTATTTCTGTTTCTTGACAGGAGCGATTTCAGAAATTTGGCATTAACTGATGCAACCTGACTCTGTTCGGTCCGTGCTTTGTGTCGTAATAGGGTGTTTAAAAGTCTCGGCTGGAATATATTTGATAAAACTTGAAGAGAAAAAAACGGCACAGTTGTCTACCAATAATGTGAGTTAGTAGGACTACCTGTTTAATCCCTGCATCGCAGTGCATCGTTTTGTTGCACGTTTTTCGGAGAAAGGTTATACTAATATAACCCCCGGTGTGGTTATCGGTTAGGTTATCGGTTTCACCTTTTTTATCGTTTTTCCGCCTCCGCCCTGCGCAGTTATCGGGCACCCTACGCAGTTATCAGAAGGGTTTTGTCGCGAATGATTGTCCCATCCCTTAAGTGCCGCGTTTTTGGCGGCTTCATTGCGGCACTTAAGAGAGGGAGGACTTTATATGAAGACCGTTTAGCGTAACTTTAAACGAAAAAATAAATGAAAATAAAAACAGGTCTAAAAACATAACACGACCAATATAAACCTTAAGGCAATCTTTGAAAATCTAAAAATACTGAGGTCAAAAATTATTCTCGATTTAAAAAGCGGTAAACCTGTCCAGACTATGCTGTCTAGGGTTAAAATTAATCGATTTATTTATTTGAAAATACGGATAATAAAATTGGTGCATAGTTGTTAGTCTACAATCATGGGTTCGAACACTTGTGCCATAAAGATCTTCTGAGTAATTGATTTTCAAATTAGGTACCTTATAGACTATAATTTACTATAAATTATAGTAGATTATAAAGATAAATGACTAACAAATTTCCGTATACTTCTGATTGATCAGAAACAAATTACCGGTACTTTAGAGTGCACCAAGTAATTCAAATTAAAAAAAAATTCTTCCAGAAACTTCAAATAAGGCAATTGTAATTCAAATAAGGCAATAATGAGGCCATTAATATGAAAATTGGATTATCGGGTGGCAATCTCGAATTTTTAATTTATTTTAATTTCATTGTTAATTTTATGTCATGAAGTTTAAATAAATTATACCAGTGTACCTGAGCGAGTTCTATAAAATCTTTTCAAAATAATTTTATCACCGTGTGATGTTGTTTGAACAACAGTTTCAGCCGTCAGTATAAAAGAGAAAAATTGTAGGGATGAAAATTATGGCTAAGGGAAAACTAAGGACGGAACACATTTTTTATAAGACAATTTTTAAAAGAGAAAAAATTTAATTGAAAATGAACAGCCTTGTGTGAATTTTAAGAACTTGTGAGTTTGTGTGATTTTTGTGAGTTTACTATTAGCTTAGAATTTTTTTGTATTTGGTAAATCTCAAATTAATAACCTAAAAAATATTCTTTAGCTTTCTATTTGTAAAAATTTGTGATTGTTTGTTGTAAACTTTTCCGTGTCAAATATACTAACGAGAAAATATTCTTCCAGTAAAACTGGAATAATAAGAAAAAAAAATTTGCCGGAGAAATTTTTTAGCATTCGTATGAAATAAATTAAAATTCTAGTGGTTAATGATCCAGGCTGTGTACTCAAGTGATTGAATACGATTTCGAAATAGCGTCGCCATAATGTCGTACGCCAAACAAAGTAACCTTAATGAATAATTTTTGTATAATTGATTATAAAAAAAGACTGCTTGGCAACAGTTGTTTTTTTTTTCGAGGAAATCAGTATATTTTTGTCTATAGAAAACAGATCGTCTTCAAATACAGAAGATGTTTCTAATCGTGCTAGAAATATTATTAGCGTAACGGGCAGTTTTCCGCCACAATTAGCGTCAAAAAGACGAGATATAATATGGTGTTAATATCAAATTTTGACACCAAATGGACGTTATTTTATTATTTTAGTTCTTAATAAAAAAGGTCTAATAGAGAAAATGTGATACGTATGAGATTTTATATGAGGAAAATAATTTTTTTNCTAAGATTTGCCATCTGTGATGATCTGACCTATATTATCAGGGCTATATCATATGTTGTAAGTTACAACATATAAATTCTAATACACCGGGTGCGCAGTTATCGGGCGGGTTTCGCGACAAAAAAGCCTTAATCGGGCGCCCGATAACTGCTCAGGGCGGAAGCGGAATAAGGTGAAAATATGCAAAAACACCGCCCGATAACAGCACGAGCGGGAAATTTGGTCATGTATATCCCAAAAAATGGAAAAAAAACCGCCCGATAACAGCAAAGGGTGCCCGATAACAGCACAAACCCGCCCGATAACTGCGCACTCGGTGTATGTACTTCAGTCAGAGATCATACCTGAATTTGCGCCAATGAAAAGGAAGCGCAACTTGCGCAGCCAATCAGAAGCAACCAATCATATGTTGGCATCATAAAATCCAAAAATAAGTATGCATCATTAAAAATACGATTACAAGATCAGGTTATTGATAGCCGATTTGAGGGCTGATACCTTGTATAAATTATTTCTTAGTAACCCAGTCATTATCACGTATCATACCAGAGTGTGAAAATCTCATTTTGTATGACCGATTTTTTACTCCAGAAGTTGTCAGATAAAAAGCCGCGGCCGGCCTTTATTTTCTAAAAAGTCCCTTTTTAACCAAGATTTCTATAAATTATTCCAATTATGGGAAACTGCTAACATAAAAAAGTAGGACGACGTTTTTCATGGAAAAAATGTCAAAGTTACGTAACATAGTGCTCCTAGAGACTCAAAAAAAGGAAAACCGAGAAATCTATTCCGAGCAAACAACCGGTGTTTCGAACTTATCCGAATTTTTTTGAATCGAGAAACAGCGTAAAATTAATTGTTTGTTTTATGATATCATTTGTTCAAATAATTGTGAGAAAAAATGTTCTGGATGAAAATCCGTACATTTACAAGAGTTATTCACTTCCATGCAGCTCCAAATTCAAGCTGCAAAGAAATGTCGTTTCATTTAAACCAAAGAATGCTTTAAAGTACCTACGGTATGTAACATACCGGTAGTGTGAATTTCCGTTATATTATACCAAAAATGCATAAAAAGGCGCATTCCACCTAACTAAAAGATTCAATACAGTTTTGTTTTATTACGATGTGGTCTATCTGGTAGACCGCAGAAAGAAAGAGAGATGCCCCAATAAATCATCAACCATTTCACGGCAGCATAACTTTATAATGTTAACATTTTTTATCAATTACAAAAGAGAAAAAAACATTTTCAAGGTTATTATTTTTGTTTTTAAGTAATTGTCAGTCTGATTCGGGGCCAGGTGTGAATAAGTATTAGGACAATATTGAGTCACTATTATTGACCGGGGTTACAACAAGAGATTTACAGCTATAAAACTGTATACTGTTGAAGATTTCTTTTACGATATCATGTTTACATATATACTTCTACAGTGTAGATTCTACATGTATGTTAACTATTGATAATATTATATCTTTATAGATGCAAAAACAAGATTGAGTTAACCGACACAAATGAAACCGGGTCAGGGATGGGGTTCGAAAAAATACTTGGATTAATTAATTTGAAAAT
>SCLG01000020.1:835211-845356 GCA_004367875.1 Oikopleura albicans
TAGAAAGAAAAATTTATAAAAAAAATAATTAAAATAAATTAAAAAAATAATTAATTGAAAAGAATAATTAGATAAAAAGAGTAAATATATTAACAATAATGTCGATTTTCTTAATTTTTTTTTTATTCATTTAAAAAAACCTTTTTTCATTATGTTTCTTATTCTTTAAAGTTTTTCGTTGTTTTTTTTGTTTATTTTTTGTTTATTTCATTTTATTTTTTTTTTGGGCTTTTTTAACGGAAAATGTATTTTCGAAAACCGACTAAATAATTAAATAAATGACACAGTTCAGACTTTTGACGACATATTTTGGCGCTATAGAGCATTTGGTGCGTCAAAAAGGACTGCAGCGGTAGCCCTATTGCTAACATTATCTAATCTAGTACAGAGTGTATGAAGATAATAAAAAACTTTCATCTTCGAACCCAGAAAAAGTTTGTGTTGACCGTTGGCTTATTTAGTATCGTATCAAGTCAGATTGGGCAGGTTCGTTTAGCTCACTGGAATACAGGACGTGTTTATGTTTTTCGCGATGACGACTCGACCAAATATGATATTGAAAATCCATATGGGACTATATGTGCTGGAGGACGTAGTAGCCTGGTGAACAAAGTAAGTACTAATTTCCTAACGAATAAGTTATAAAAAATACCACGCATAAGTTCACCACCTACGCCGTTATCTGGCTGATATTTTCACCGAAAAAACATTTTGTTTCATTAAAATGGTCAGATAACGGCTCAGTCCTTTACATATGAAATGAGGGTTTTCTCAAACAATTATGCTCGAAATTCCAGATAAAGGAACGAGCGACATTTTTGGCCCGATAACCGCGCAGGGGTTTTTAGTAAAAACTACTAAGAGGGTAGCCTGTTTTAAAATTATAAGCATTTTTTACACAATCTCCAAAGTTCCCGAGTATTTTGAAAATATTTCCAGATAATGAAAACAGTGCCACATGGCCCCGTTAGTACCATAGTGTGTTTTTCCTTTAAACCACTATCATTGGATTAAGATCAAGAGTATTTAAGAAAACAATTTTACGATGCGGTAGTTATTAACTACCCATTAACTTTTCAAACCCTTTGGGCTAATAAGGCCATGCAAAGTTTCAGAATCGTAAATTCAGACCAAAAAAGAATTGGAAAATTTAGGCAACTTGCTTTGTCAAAAGGCTGGATTCGATACTGGCGCTGCTTTTATTGGGTACGAAAATCCATACCGAATGTTTTTGGTTAAAGAAAAGATGAATGAATTCAATGACTTCGATTTCAATCATAATTGCGTTCCTTCAAGTCAAATAAGTGCCATAAAATGCGAAAACGCCAAAAAATTAAATCAGGTATCATCTCAGTTCCCTATTTTTTATGTGCTTTCACGGCACAGCCTGATTTCAGCGAATACAAAAAAAGGCTTAGAAGAAGGACACTTGAAAAAAGGAAACGCTAAAAAATCGAAACCTGAAAACGGAGAATAATCAGAAACGCATTTAAACGTCCCATTATCGTATGAAAAAACTATATAGGTACACTATCTTAGTACAAGTACGGGGCCCAGTGTTTAACACTAATAGAGTAACTTTCGAAAAACAGGAAACGTACCCTTACTTGGCGATGGAGGAAGGAACTTTTATCGAAAAGGAAACTTTTGTGACTTTGCGCCCTTTGGGGTTTCGCAGTTAAAGATTTTCTTCTTTTTGATTTTCGCCTAAATCGGGCTGTACTGTTGAATAAAATAAAAGTCATCGAGCATTTTCAATGACGAATAATTACCGCATAAAAAACTTTTCAAGAAACGTTTTTCGAAAAACTAAAAGTTTGTTTTCGGAAAATCTACTAAATTTCTGAACTCTTCCATGTAATTTATCCAAATTTTATTCGCAAAAAAACTTTTTGACGAAAATCGGCAATTTATGTTCAAATCTGGCTTTCAAAACTAATATATTGTACAATTAGTGCGCTATAACTGACATAACGGATGGCGGCACATGCGTCGACGGTGTCACGGACGTCTTTTTACACTGTCATTTACCAGAAATTATCATAGGCCAATGGGGCGAGTGGTCGCCGTTTAATAAAGTGTTCGAAACTTGCGAGCAGATTCAGTCAAACACACCGATGCGACCCGTTCAAATGGTTTGGACACGTCAGTGTCAAACGACACAACTTGAGGCCGAAGCGTTTTTAGCCAATGGTGCAACAGCATTTTGTGAAGGGCCCTGGTTGAACGTACGTGAAAGTATTTTTTTTTTTAGCTGAAATCCTAAACGTTTTCGAACTCTGGGAGTCAAGGAGTAAATTACCATATCCTAACTCTCGCCCTCACCCTAAGCCTGAATTTAAAATTTTAGAATTCACTTTGTGATTCAAGTGAGTTTGAAAATGACTGCAGCAACACCTATTGTGATGAAATCGATTATCCAGAATATGATGACTGCTGCAACGACACAATTCCAGATTGGCCAGGGCAGGGTTCAACAAAAATCTCGTTCAGTTAATCGTTTCAAATTGTTTTGTGGTAAATCAGCTTTCAAAGCCGTAAAAAAGTATCATTTTGAGAGCATACTCATTCAATTTTTTTTTCAAAAAAGGGTTTCCTAAAAAATCCGAGCCGGACTAAAATCGATTTGTTTACAGTGTTAGTTTTATGAAAATCGGCTGTCCGCTTCTGGAATAGACCAGCGTTTCTTTTTCATTTCATAAATTGAGAAAATGAAACGGAAAACTGGTATATTCTAGAAACGCGCAGCCGCTTTTCTTGAAACTCACACGGTATTATGTGATCTCCAAGACATACAAATGCCTAAAATCGCTGCAATTGGTGTATAGAAAAACTTTTTATGGGCAGAAATTGGAAGGCGACAAAAATAAGTACCCTGGCGCAGAATTCGGACCAACGTCAAGTAGCTCAACAAAATCATACGACTCTTTATCGACCACTAGCGACTATAACCCGTCTTATGATTACTCCGGCAACGATACCTCATATTATTCGAGTCTCTACGAGAAAAGAAGGCGAAAAAAGAGATCTGCGCCTGATTGCGATTGTAGCTCGGTCTGCTGCGAATCATGCAATAACTTAGACACCCACCATCTTGCCTGTAAGTTTTTAATCAAATACATACCGTGTGTTTTCTTGATACTGTTTCAAAGTTGAATCAATATTATTGATCGTTAAACGATGCGGAATTAACGCAAAATTCGTTTTCTGCCAAATAAGTTTTCGCTAAAAAACCCGTTTATGAGTACTTCCGCGACCATACATCTGGTCGGGAATCGTTAAAAATTTGGTTTTGGAACCAAATGATCGCTAAATGATGTTAAAGATAAGGTTTCGCGACCATTTTTTCCGCCTAAAATAGTGCTCGCGAAACCTCATCCAAAACGTCAAAGCAAATTTTTAACAACAACCATGTGGTCGCGAAATTACCCAAAATACAACTTCTTTCGCGATCAAAAATGGTACCCCACTCCACCAAAAGCACCAATCATAGTGATAAGCAGAAAAAATTTTCTGTAAGTTGCGTTTTTCGTGCCTTTTCCGCGAAAGACCCCGGTGCCGTCTACACGGTGAACAAAGACGAATAAATTTTATGTTCATTATTTGTTTCAGATATCAACTACAAAAAGACCGAAAAAGGTAGGAATTTTTCGCGTAAAATTTAATCTTTTAAATTAATAATTTNGAAAGTTTACCTCGGCGACTATAAAATGAAAAGAGAAAATGTTTGGGAACGAACCACGCAAAATGTACGAAATCAAACAATCACCTTATTTATCACTAAAGCTTCAATCAAATGGGGCAAGACGTGTTGCAAAACCGCTCGGTGGATAATCGGTTACCGGCCCTTTGGTTTAACCCCTCGGATTCGGCTATTTTCAAATGACGAGATAACGGCGCAGTCACCGAGCGGTGTCAAAAGTTGGAACTACTTGAAGCGGATAAAAATGTTCAAACGCATATCGAGGAAACGAATTTATAACCTTGGCCGCGGTCGTGTTGCATCATTCACTGCTACTTTTTTAACCACCTGCTAAATAAACAATAACTATTGAATTTTGGGACGTATATGTGTTGTTCAACTTTTAATTACATTATTACACCGATCTATAGTGAATAACCAAAAAACCTTTTCAGGAATTCAAAAAACGGTTAAAATTTGCGATCTAGGCATGTGTTAGAGATCATAAAAAGGATATTCGTAAGCATCGTTAAAAATCCGAATGAGAAGCATAATACCTAGTTTCAAACAACTTGTAATTCGACCCATTTTTCCAAAAATAGCCAAAAAAGGGTCAAATTGCTTGAGGTCAGTTGCAAGGCCTAGCATGTGTCGGTTTCAAGACGAAAGTTGCGTTATCTTTGTTTAATCAAATAAAAGTCGAGTTGCTACCGGTTTAGTCTCATGAAAATCGGCTGCGCATTTCTAGAATAGAGAAGTTTTCTTCTTTTTTCTTGCTATAGGGTGCTCCTATTGGCCAACATCTTAAAATATGCCAACACGGTATACTAGAACCGCGCAGCCGATTTTTATGAGACTAAACCAGTATATATAGAGGGTCAGTTTTGACTAGAGTGACCATGATTTAACGTCCCCACCAGGGTTCGGCAACAGTTACTTTTGCTCAACAGTTCTTTCGAACTGCCCAGGAAAGTTGAGGAAAGTTTTATTTTTTTGACAAGTACGACAGTTGAGGAAAGTTGAGTTTTTTTCACAATTTATACTCGACAATTGAGGAAAGTTGAGCTTTTTTAAAATCGATTTTTGCCGAACCCTGGTCCCCACTCTATAACAGACAAAAGCCAAAGAATAACTTCTCAATTTAATTGAAATTTCGTACAACTTTCATCCCTTCACCGACAAACATCAAATCGGCATGCGATAAATGTTTATCACAATTGTGCGTAAAGTAAACCAACGTTAATTATAATTGGCTTTGACATCGTAAGACAGGGGCCGAAATTTGTACTGGAACCTTAAACATTCTTAATAAGCGGAAATTACCGTGTAATGAAATTGTTCGCATCGTTCATTGGACGGCTTTTTTAGGGCAAAATCTTTCGAGAATTCGGACTCTTAGAGACAAATGTTAACTCGTGCGGCTCCGACAGTGCAATATGGCACTGGTTGTATCTATTTCGTTAATAGCTCGAAATCGATAAGAGTTATCCCGGATCGAATTTTTGCATTTCGTTAAATTTGTATCATCGTAATTGACATTCATTTCCGCTTTCAATACTCTTATAGAATTTGCCGGAATCTACCATTTACTGCTAGTTTGAAACACAAACCTTGAAGACAAAAAAGTTATGAGCAAAAAATAAATATTGCATTAACGCAAAACGTTACGTTAACTATTTCTGGTGTTTTATGCAAAAAAAAAAAAATACCGTGTGTAATGATTTCCATAAATAAACTAAAGTCAATCCATCATTTTCGTTTTATGAGAAATTTTATCCAATTTGAATAATTCGAGACGTCCTGGCCTTTGAGTTTCAAGCAGCAGTGCCATAAGGCTCTGTTAGGAGCGCTACACGAGATTGAAAGTAGAAGCGCAGGAATTAGTTAACCGACAGACATGTCTAGACATATTGACATAAATAAACTGTGTACTTAAACTATCAGGGTAGGTATCCACTGGTGAGCGGTATGGACTGGTAAGATTCAGGCTTGTCATCGACTTTCTGACGTGTGATACCAGTCGCAACATCTTACCAGTCACAAAACTTAACAGTCGCAAAATATTACCAGACGCTAGATATTTGCTGTCGCGAATGTCGACATCTTACCTTTTGCAAAAATTACTGCTCGCTAAAAGTGACAATTTGGTAAAACTCAATAGTTGCTAAAACTGATAGTTGCTAAAACTAACGAGTCGCAAAAAGTTACCAGTCGCAAAAATTTACCAGTCGCAATAACTGACCAGTAGCAAAAACGGGCCAGATGAACAAAACTCACCCAAATTTACTATAATATACACCATATATGCACTTATTTGGAGCCTTTGTTTGTCAAAAAGTGTCTGAATAAGTGCAAATTGTCGAAATAAATGCACAGTCTGTAGGCGGAATAGCTGAAAAACCCGAACATTTTTTGTCCAAATAAGTGCACGACCGGGACAAGTTCTAGACTGTTTAAAAGTTTTGTGTAAAATAGGGTCTTATGTAAAATAGGGTTTTTTTCCAAATAACTGCACGATCGGGTAAGGCTCTAGAATGTTTCATTTTTTTTTTGCTAATATTGTATGAATCTGTCGAAAAAAAGAAAAAAAACTCAATATGGGGGCAAAAAAAAACAGAAGTCTAAAGTCTCCCATCATTATTTTTAATCAGGTCTTTAAATAAGTGCACAGTGTATAGGCGTTTTCGCGGGAAAATTTTCGACCGAAAAAGTGCCCAAATAACTGCACCATTAAGTATAACTAACGCAGTAAAACAGAAAAATAATTACTGCGTGTTTTATAGAATTAGTGATTTGAAAAAAATGAAATCTAAATATGGTACTAGAGTTCGGAACCTAAATTATGTCTAAATAAAACTTATTGGTGGTGTAGTTAAAGTTTCACAAATTCCCCCAACAACATCGGCATGTTTAATCCAAATATTGTTTCGCGAAAAGGAATACAAAGCAAAGTACATTTTTGCGTTCTGCAAGTCATTGAAAATAACACGGCTTTTGAACAAAAAATTCTGAATTGTTTAAGCGGTCCGAGTGGCTATTGTGATTTTGTCAACGCTCCGGATACACGATTAAATGGTAGAATGCTACGCAAAATTATAATTTATAGTCTATTAAGGAGAATACGCGTTTGTTGTATGTGACCGAGATTATACTAATTATATAACAGATTGAAACGAAGTGATAGTTTTAGTCTTATTGTTGTTGTCTGAACGTCATTTTCGAAAGAGCAGGTGAGCGAGAATTTTACTGGTTTTGTTCAAAGGCATTTTTAGACACCTGGTGACTGAAATTTAAAAAAAAGATAGGGCACGCACTGAAATAACCCTCCGCACCTCATCATATATTTTTTTAAATTAGACGGTTAAAGGCATATTGTGTAGGCGATAAAAAGGAAAAAAATCAAATGATTCGTTAACAAACCGTGTAGACGTACATGACATAATGTAGATAGGCTGTCCACGGTCAGGGATCGAGACTCGGTATCTCGTGGGCGCCACATTTCTTTCATTTTTTTCTTGATTGGCCAAAAATGCATCTTCTGTGAAATTTTGGGGTCCTGGCGACGACTTTCGTTTTCGACCGTGGACAGCCATTATGTAGATTGTTATCTACTTGAACCATAACTAACATGTAAACTGGTTAAATGAATGGAATAAACTGGTAATGAATGGACGGTTAACTGCGCACCCAATATAAATAAATTATATTAAATTATTATATTAAAGTATAATATAATTTATATTTAAAAGAAAATAATTTTACATAAAGCTTTTGGAAACGTTCTGGTGACAGCTTATAAACAGCTTCAATATCTAAAACTTGCTAACCAAACTGGGTTTGAGTGTCTAAGATTAGCTTTCCGAAAAAACCTTTTCTCCGAAAGACCACGGTTCGTTGGAGATATCAAGGTCACTCCACCAGGACCGTGGTGATTCAAATCAAGTTTTTTATAATCAAATTCGTGTAGTTTAACAGTGGTGTCAGTGTTTTTAATGTAAAATTCTCAATTCCCCATTTTTAGCATATTTGTCATTATGAAAGGCTTCCGAATAAATTATACGTAATAAAAAGTTTACAAATGGTCCAATAGTTTACATATCGTTTGAACTACGTTTAAAACTTTTCAGAATATATTGAGCGCCATATTCATTTTTTTGATCAATCTAAAATCACTATTGTGGTTTGATCGACGTTCCGGCCGCGATATTAAATAGTATATTTGCTACCAGAATCATTAAAATCATGCTGACTTAGGACTTTATTGACTTTATTAAAGTCTTTAGGATATTACGCAAAAATCTGAATAATTTACAGAAAAGGCTAGTTAAAACAGAGGATTAAACCAACTTTGTCAAGAAAAACAGATCGAATGTTATTTTTGGTAATAGTTCAACCAAAAGGCGATATCCTAAAATAATATTCCGCATGTTTTATATAATTTTGTAGAGAAAAAAGAAACCGTCCCTATCTGCTCGAACTTTATTCCTGATACACCCCTGCGCCGTTATCGGGTGAAACTTTCGACAGCATTTTGCCAAAAGTTTTCTAGTTACCACTACGCCCAGTGCCGTTATCGGGTAAAAATTACGCAATTGGCCAAATTTTTTTCTCAAAGTTTGTACCCGATAACGCCGCAGGGGGTGTATTTAATGCATTAGGTGCCCCGTTAGGTTTACCCCGTTACCATTCGATTTTTGAACCCCTTGCGCTGTTATATTGGAATGTTCGCGCACAAAAAAAATCCACAGGAAAAATCTGTAAGATAACGGCGCAGTACGTGGGCAATAATTTCAAAAAATGTTAAACAATTGTTTTTTTTAATTGTTGGATGCAAGATAACGGCGCAGTGCGTAGGCGTTTTTTCTGATAAACCAGACAGAAAAACATCAAGATAACGACGGAACGTGCCAAACTACAAAATAACGGGGACAAAATAACAGCACAGGGGGTGTACCATATATTTTCCAAAAATCTTGTTTTTGTTTGTTGTTTTTTCACCAATCATAATTTTCCAAATAATTTTATTACTGATTTGCAGATTAAGCTAGTTTAGGCACAAAATTAAACCAACTTTGTCGAGAAAAAACAGATCATATATTATTGTTGGTTTAGATTCAGCCATCAGGCAAAACCCTCGAAATGATATTCTGAATGAATTTTAATATCATTAGAAAAAACAACAAAAACCAAGTTTTGATGTTACATTTGGAGATTTATTTTGGTTGATTTATCCAAACCATCAAATATTCAATGAGGTCGTTCAACAAGAATCCAAGATTCAGATTCCAAATATTCTTTCACAGGATTTAGTTTTGACTAATCTAATTATTATACTAGAGATTAAAACTTTTGGAATAATATATGATATTGTGAGTCATAAATTACAATGACTCATACTGTGTGAGTCATACAGTACGAACCCTTAGAATTTAAAGTTGCATCGGGGTACCGCCAAATAGCTTGAATTAACTAGCCGTTTAAATTGCGCGCTTTAAACTACGATTCAAGTTGCGCGCTTCAAACTGAGTTTTAAATTGCCCGCCCTCAACAATGATTAAATTCCGCGTTTTAAACTGAGTTTTTTACTTGTGGGCCGTAGACTGAACACGGTCAACAACGAAAATTGTCACCAGGGCATGAAATTTTACCGTATGAGTTTCATGAAAATCGGCTGCAGATTTCTAGAATAGACCAACTTTGACTTTCTATCCACTTTCTGGCTCAAGCTGGCCTTTTCTAGAAATGCACAGCCGATTTTCATGAAACTCACACGGTAGCAGGAGATACATTTTTAATCGAAAACATCAAAAAACTCGTAAATACGTAAATGACAGAAAGGTTCCGTAAAAAACACCTTTTTAGACTTCTCGCGCGGCGCTGAAAAATTCCTCAAGAAAAATTTTTCGCGAAAAATTTCAGTGAATTCTAGAGAATGCTGACAAACGTGTCTGGAACGAGCACAATAACTGTATGATAATTAGCGTATTGTTGAAAGATTATTTGCCAAAGGCATCAAATATTCAATTAGAACAATGATCCATGAATCAGATTTAATTATTTTTTTTAGAATCAAGAATATGCTCAGCGTCGGTCTATGGCGGTTTTGACAATCACGCAATTTAAATGAACTCCATTATTATCAATTATAGTCCAATTTATTCTGGTTTTCAGTGTATCGCGTGAAAGCATATTTTGGAGATATATTTTTTTGAGAAAAATATAAATAGAGATAATGTCAGACGATGAAGATTCGAATTGGTCGTTCGGACGGGTTCAAAGGACAGAGAAAAAGTACAGACGAGAAAGTCGATTTACCGAAACAACTGCCTCAAGAATGAGCTGCACAACCGAACAAAAAGGAAATGGTCAGTTGTTGAATTGTTGAACACTGTAATGGCAGATTCTAGACTTCTGTGGGGGACGGAAACTTTTTTAAGCCATCCTATCCGACGTAATTGTTACT